>MQTX01000257.1:538270-577621 GCA_009735665.1 Angiostrongylus cantonensis | reverse complement strand
GGAAATCAATATGATGAACGACTTAGCTCCAGAGCTGAGCAGAAGGAAACGAGTGGCTTTGGGGGCTTTCAAGAGCATCGAGGATGTAGTGAAGAGGACAAAGAACACCCGACTCCGTGCCCACCTTTTCGACTCAACGGTTCTTCCTGCCCTAACGTATGCGTCAGAAACTTGGTCGCTACGTAAGCAGGATGAAAGATCACTCAGCGTTATCGAACGCTCAGTCGAAAGGACGATGCTAGGAGTATCCCGTTTCGCACAAGTAAGGGATGGGATCCGAAGCTCCGATCTACGCCAACGATCGAAAATCAAAGATGCCGTTCTATACGCCAAACAATCGAAGATGAGGTGGGCCGGACACGTAATGCGTATGAATGATAACCGATGGACAAGGGCTGTTAGTGACTGGATTCCTCGGGATGTCAAACGTACTGCAGGAAGACCACCGACCCGATGGTCAGAGTTCTTCACGAAAAGCCTAGAAGAAAGATATGATGCTCGACGAGTCCCTAAAGCGAGGAGGACCCATTGGGCTACTCTTGCCCGCGATAGGGAAAAATAGAGGATTTACTGGCGCCCGCTCGAGTCACTCGGCGATCAACGGGACTACAGGTGATACAGGTGATATCTTTTGGAACAACTGAGCTGCTTATATGATTTTCTTCTGCAAATCCTCAAACAGTTGTCCTTGTACTTACTTCCATAGAAGCTTTCAAATCATCCTTGTAAATACCAACGTCCACCCACTCCATCTTCAATGTTGTATTCGCCACCACGATATTTTCGAACCCAACGTTCCACTCTGTGTTTATTCCCACTTCAGTGGATCTATGCTTCTTCGTCTTCGGAACAGTTTGCACTGCGATAGTTTGAGTTTGATTTCGTAAAATTAAGTTCGTTCAAATAACAGTACTGACATCTGAAAGACTAACTTTCAAAATTTGCCAGGTACACAATTTATATTATAATTCATTTGTTTGGAGCAAAAGTGCAAAATGAGGTGGGTCGAAATAAGATTTGCAATGAGTACAATATTCGGAAAAAAAAGCATTGCTGAAATATATGCAGGAAAAGTAAAATTGCAAATCCTGCGTTATTTTCTGAAAATCTAATAAGTTGTTATTTCCGTTGTATAACTTTTCTTACTATGTCACAACAATGGAAGGTGACAATTTGATATTATTCTGTAAAAAATGTCGGAATGACTTTTGTTTTTTCCATAATTGAAACTTGTCAGACATTAGTGCTAGTTCCAGTGCTTCCACAGCGGAGTCTGGCCACGTGTTGTATTACTATCAATCTCTCTCGACTAACCTTGGACAATGGTTGGTTTGTTTTTCGGCGTGATTAACTCATCCATTGAAAACCTTGATAAAATTTCTTAGTAGAAGTTGAATCCCGCGGAGATAACTCTTTTTTGGGTGGAAGGATTTGTTGTAATGAGATAAGTGTAAACTGAACCGATGCTTTTTTATATCACAGTATTGATATGAGAGTGTCTTAACGAATTTGTCACAAAATTTACACAAAGAAGTGAGGAAAATCGAAGATGCCTTCCCATCTTTTTGTTCACTTTAGAAGTCTATTCAGCTGATTGCCTAGAAAAATACGAATAGGATGAGGAATTCCATATTCTTACGGTCTCTTCTGATGAAGTCGCATTAAACGAGCATTTTCCAGATGGCGCTTCTTCCTTTGAGGATGACTGTAAATTAAAAAAGGTCGAGGATAAGTCGGCAGAGTCCCGCGATTCAAAGGAAAATGAGGTACACTGTTGTAATTCAAACTTGAATCCAACGACTGCAAAGCAGTATTTGAATCGAATCGTTCATTCACTGTTTTCCTTGATTTGCAAACGCGAGGTTGTTACCACACCATTTGTCAGTACGTGACAGATGACGTTTCGGCGATTTCGCCTCCTTCAGAGCGTGGAAGAGTCAGATTGATACTCAGTTCACTAAGCCAAACATTGTCATAATCTCAACAGATAAAACAATAAATAGATATTCGCATAGTGAACAGCTTCTTTTAAACACTCCCATTTGTTGTTGTTCCTAAGTCCTCCGTTTATTATTAGAGAGCAGCCGCACGGAGTCTTACGTGGGTGAGAACTGTGCGTGATCCAAATCAAAAAAAATTGACCTGGGATATGGCGTGTGGTCACACGTGATCACAAGGCACTCCTCCTTGCATTCCATTTTTAGATTTGTAGAGTTTATCCAAAACACTTCAAGAGTTTTACGCGCTGATTCCTGTGAGAGGATAGTGACTTTTAGTTCGAAATCTTTGTGTTTCTGTGTCCATTGCGAGCCTATTGCGGTGTTTGGTTTCAATTTAAATTTACCGACTAGCGGTTCTTTTATACAAGCCCAGAGTGGTCCACCCGTTTCTCCAACGAATGCGGATCCACACGATTTGCCAAAGAGAAGATACACCGCACCGGAACTCATGTAATCACCTTGTCTATCGTTGAGGGAAATTATGCAATTTTGCATTGTGAATAGACGATAGTACACGCAGTCATGAAGTAGCTGACGCCGTAGAGTACTTGGTAGTAATTCAGTCAGTCACTGCTACCGATTTATGTGATTTATTTATGATTTATTTATTTATATTTGTGCTGTTTACTGCCTTAGGAACTGATTTGACCTAGAAATTCAAAACTTTTGTCAATCTTCCTCTGTGATGAGCAGATGACAAAACAGTCGTTGATATACCGTGCGTTCTTGTTTATGCTGTTTGTGTTCTGCAAGTAAATTCGGCCAAGAGCCTGCAATTAAGTGACGAAGAAATGTATCGGAGACGGTTAGGAGTCGCCTCGAACAAAATCAGCTCCATGTCCTCGCCTGGCAAACTACCCGTGAGTATAATCAGCCCACACGTTCGGAGCTTAAGAGCCTATCGTGGGTATCAAAAAGCTAAGCACAAAAAAAAACGGGTCAAACTCTTGTGACCACGAAAGAGCCCCGTTCCAGTGGCATAGGGTAGGGGTAGTGCAGAGAGGCTGCTGAAATCTCAGGGTCATTCTAAGTTGCGTAAACCGCAAAGAACTAATTTGATGATCTGTTCCTACAATACATGCTCACTTGCATCTGAGTCCTCGATAGAAGACTTGATCATGCAAGCAAGAAAGATGAGGTACCACGTCGTTGGACAGGCAGAGACGAGACGACGCCGCTCATTCAACGCCGTCTATGACACCGGAGAGCTGTTCCTAGTAACATGCGACAGTAGAGGAGTTGGCGGCGTCGGCGTTCCCGTTAACACTAGTTTCGGCCATGAATATCGATTCATTCCAATAACTATCAAACCGAATCGAACATTTGCGATTGAAGAGATGTTAATAGTCTTCGTCGTTTACGCGCCGACATTAAACTGTAAGGATGAAGAAATCGAAGCGTTCCATGTGGACTTCGAGAGGTTCCGTAGAGAAGACCATACATTTTTTAACGTTATTATTGGAGATTTTAATACTAAGACTGGGCCCAGAAGAACGTCACATTGGGGCCCACGGATTAGAATGGAACGAGCAAGGTGAGCGACTGTATGAGTTTATTATGACGACTATGACCATTCATGCTAATCCAGAAGGCCCACCCTCATCCATCGCTTGACGTGGGGGTTTGCCAGTGAGGAGTACCAAAACTAATAGATCGCATCACAGTAACTCATTGGTTTTACCTTACCGATGTCGCTGGTGTCTCGGAATTTTACGCGTGATCAAACTATCGCCGCCTCCGTGCAAGGTTTCACTTCTTTTGGAAAGGAGAAAAAGCTGCTAAGTTCAAGAAACGAAATCTCAAATTCACCATTAGTTGGGTTTTATTCAATTCATTAGCCGGTTGTTGGGAAGACGCCGTTTTTGATAACATCAACGAGGAATACGATCGGCTTATTCAGCATCTTCACGTTAGCGCTATGTAACGTGAGAGTTCGAAAGTCACCAACAGACGTCTCTGTCCAGAGACACGAGCTGATACGCCAACGTGGAATTGCACGAGCTGCGGGCAACTGCCACTAATGTCCTAACTTGTAAAACAATGCAAAAGCTTCGCCAGTTACAAAACCAAATTGGTTGCACTCCGACGCCCACGCGCCACAGTTACAACGTCCAGAAGGGCAATGGAAAAGATCATTCACGATTACTACTCAGATCTCTTCAATAGCCACATCCTCCTGTATTCACATGAAATAAAGAAGGGTGGATATCTCATCCCACCGGTTCTCTCTTGCGAAATCCCACGTACTATTTCATCGCTAAAGAATCGAACAACACCTATTCCAGACCGGCTGAGATTTGAGCACCTAAACAATATTGCGGAAGTTGTCGTAAACACAGCGGCTCATCTCTTCACACGCTACTTGTCTAAATGCGAGGTCCCCACTTAGTGGAAGACTTGGCCGTGTTATTGTTCAAGAGCGGTGGCATCTACGATATCGGCAATTGTCTCCCAATATGCTTGCTGTCTGTAAACAGCATTGACAGAACAATTGAATGGGACAACATGAGAGTGAAAATCGACCGTCAACAATACACCATTCTCGCTCTGCTTATCGTTCTTGTAACATCAAACATTAGCTAAGCGGAACGAATACTTGCCGAGTTTGATAAAGCCTGTGGAAAACTTGGTCTTCGACTGAATTTGAAAAGAACGATGGTCATGAAGGACAGGTCGGTAACCCGTGCCACATTTACTCTCAACGGAACGAATATCTCCGAGTGCTCCAGTTACTTCTAGCTAGGTCTGGAAATTAGCACGATGCTCCGGAGTTGAGCAGAAGAAAGCCATCGGCTTCGACAGCTTTCAAGAGCATAGGGAGTGTTGTGAGGAGAACATAGGACACCTGACTACATGCCCACGTTTTCGATTCAACGATACTTTCTGCCGTAATTTACGCGTCAGAAACTTGGTCGATGCGTAAGCAGGACAGTCGAAAGGACGACGCTAGGAGTATCCCGTATAACAAAAGTAAGAGAAGGGATCTGAAGCTCCGACTTGCATCAACGATCAAAAATCCAAGAAGCTGTTTTGTACATCAAACATCCGAAGATACGGAGGGCGGGACACGTTATACGTATGAACGACAACTGATGGATAAGCGCCGTTAGTGGCTAGATTCTTAGGGAGGCGAAACCTACTGAAGGAAGACATCCGACCAATGGTCAAAATTCTTCACGAAAAGACTTGAAGAAAGGTGTGATGCTCAACGAGTCCATGCGGTAAGTGGATCCTACTGGGCTACTCTTGCACGCGGCAGGAAAAGATGGAGAATTTACTGGCGCCTGTTCGAGTCACTCGGTGATCAACGGGACAACAGGTGATACAGGTGATGCCTTTTGTCATATCAAATGCGTTCCAAAAAATATGGGGAACGGTTCTGCTGCTTCCGATTAGCTATATCGAAACTGAGGTCAAGCCATTGTCTGGAAAATCATAGATGTTGGAGGACGATGTTATCATTTGTCTTTCAAACGCCCACTAAAAGCGACTGTGAAGGAAATTGATCGTTTCTTGGCTGATGTTCACACCATTGCTTTGTGCATTCTGCAGTAGTTCCGTTTGAATTCAGTGGTTTCACGGTGTTGTTTGCCTGCTTTCTCTTATTAAGGGAATTCAGCTGTAAGCGAATAATGTTGTTTACATTAATGTCGAACGAAAGGAAAGGTACTTGAATCTAGGATGAGCGCTTTCCTTTCTAAAGCCATAGTTGCAATTTATAAACCTGAAAACATCTTACTACAAGTTACTATTGAGTGGATTTCATCAATAATCAGATAGTACACGGCGGTCACTTCAGTGACATTTAGTTGATATTTGAGTGATAAGGGAAAGAGGTTGGTTCTCTAAGCGGGCAACAAAACATATCAAGGTCACACGAGCTAAACTTAGGTAGTCTTCATAGGAAGTTCCTTCCATACCGTTCTGCCAGGTGAAATAACGATCTCTCCCATCGCTACTGCCTTTCTTGGGTTATAAGATCTTCATTAGCGAATCTGGGGATCACATAGCAGATTCAGTTTTCGTAACCTAAGAGTGTATATAGTGGTATCACCTGTATCACCTGTAGTCCCGTTGATCGCCGAGTGACTCGAGCGGGCGCCAGTAAATCCTCTATTTTTCCCTATCGCGGGCAAGAGTAGCCCAATGGGTCCTCCTCGCTTTAGGGACTCGTCGAGCATCATATCTTTCTTCTAGGCTTTTCGTGAAGAACTCTGACCATCGGGTCGGTGGTCTTCCTGCAGTACGTTTGACATCCCGAGGAATCCAGTCACTAACAGCCCTTGTCCATCGGTTATCATTCATACGCATTACGTGTCCGGCCCACCTCATCTTCGGTTGTTTGGCGTATAGAACGGCATCTTTGATTTTCGATCGTTAGCGTAGATCGGAGCTTCGGATCCCATCCCTTACTTGTGCGAAACGGGATACTCCTAGCATCGTCCTTTCGACTGAGCGTTCGATAACGCTGAGTGATCTTTCATCCTGCTTACGTAGCGACCAAGTTTCTGACGCATACGTTAGGGCAGGAAGAACCGTTGAGTCGAAAAGGTGGGCACGGAGTCGGGTGTTCTTTGTTCTCTTCACTACATCCTCGATGCTCTTGAAAGCTCCCCAAACCGCTCGTTTCCTTCTGCTCAGCTCTGGAGCTAAGTCGTTCATCATATTGATTTCCCGACCTAGATAGACATAACTGGAGCATTCGGAGATATTCGGAGAAGGTATATAGTGGTATTATCAAAAATACCACAAGAAATAGGGAGTGATCGTCGAACATGGTGTTTAATACTTTTAGCTGATAGAAGTTTCAATCGATTAGCACTTGATTTGATTTTAGGCTAATTTTTTTTATTTTAATGGGTTACATAAAATCTCTCCTTGCGTTTGAAGACATCAAATGCAATCTTGTGTCTTTAGATTTTTTCCGCGGCCACCGTCTTAAAGAAGGAGTCGGATGAGCCAGCACCAAAAAGGAAAAAGCATACACAAGCTGCAGAGTAGGAAGTCTTGTATGGTGTGTTGGATATAACATTCCGTAGCCTTCATCGCAGTCTATATATATTTTTTTTTTATATATATAGTGTTTTCACTTACTGTGATCGAGTCCTGCTTTCATTAGCGTGTTATTTTTCCTCCTGATTTTTAAATAAGGTGTATTTTCTACTGCAATGTATTCAAGAAACCATAACAGCAGAGAGTTATTTAGTCAAATTTGAGTGCTGCTTCTGGATGTTGTCAATGTTCTACGTTGTTTCTGTGAAAAGTAATGTATCGTACATCCGTTGTTCAATTAAAAGCCGTTGATTTCCCATATGTTTGAAACTTGCTAAAATTCCTTTAATTTTTTGTGCTTTTATTCCAACCTCCTGTTAGACAGAAGGATATGCTAGATTACAGTTAAATGCGCTTATTTAAATAGTTGTAAAGTTTAACCATTATTAATTAACACAGAAATGGGTAAACTCATCACTGAGCTTTTAATGCTCCACAGAAATAATGTTATTTGTCATGAAAAAGAAATGTGGAACCGGAATGAGTGTTTGTTCACACAGTAGAATATTTCAACGTAATAAGAGGAAAAAATGAAGTTTTATGGCACTGGATTGATAGAATGTGGAAATAGGGCCATAGAAATGGATTCTATAGCTATGAGAGATGCTTGACGTTGGCAGTACAGAGGAGCGTTTCGAATCGATGAGGTATTGAAGAAATAGACGACGTACTCACCACTAAACGCCTTATGGTGATGGGTGGGTGACGAATGAATAAAAGTAGATCTAGGCTATGATCACACAATAAACAATTATATCGTGTAGTGTACAACGGAACGAATCACACTGTTTAACTATCTTACCAATACACGAAGTCCTGCAAATGAAATGTCCAACCACTGCAGACCTAGTGGCACTAATTGAGTGCATTGCTTGGATATCATGTATTACGGTATTGGTAACCGTTAGGAGGGGCTAAATGGAAACGAGAAATTCTAAATTGTATTGCGAAACCAATTACATTCGACTGGTTGTTTCCATAAAACACCTAGATATTCATCATTCAAAGAATTACTTGACAAGTACGGTGATTAAGCATAAATAATACAGTGTAGACGTGTGAGGCAGGCGACGAATGAAGACCGGCAAGCACAGTATGACATAAGGAAAGCATTCAGGTTTTGCATCAACGACGTAACACCCAGGGGTTAAACCTAGCACTGGCAGTTGTCAAAAGAACATAGAAGACAAAAATATCAGCGCCAACCGTGAACACCTATGAGGCCAAGAAATTTGCCCATATTGTCTTTACACCGAAACTTTGGAGATTCCGTATTTAGAATAACGACTATTTCTCGTATGAAATATTGTGTTGAGACTAGAAAGTCGTCTACGTGCAACTTTTGGTGGTGGTGTTCATTCGAAATGCAAAATACTTTGAGATCTGATTGAATACAATGAGAACAGAATGGTTCATCCATCTAGTCAAGTGCGCCTTGTCCATGTTCAGCGTCCCAGAATTGTGCTGGCGATCGATCAACGTTGTTGAAATCCTGCCACAATGCCAGGATCAGCTCGCTGCTCATCAACTCACCAGCATGTGTTGAGATCATACGTAACATAAACACTCCTACAAATACATTGTTATCCCGAATCTTTGTGAAGCTATCAGAAATTTATTCTAATTTCCTTTGTTAAAGCGTTTACTTGACTTTAAGATGACGGTGGAACATTCCTACCATATGTGTATGTTGTACTTTCGACACTAACTAAAGCAAGAATCAAAACTTGTCTCTTTAACTCAACGTCTTACTTATCTTGTATTTCATTAAGCAGTGAACAGATAAAGTGTTTATTTAATTCTATGGTAACGACTATGAAATAAAGGAACGTAATTTTTCAGCAAAATCACAGAGTAGTTTGTTCTTAAGTGAAAGATTTAGAAAATATCTTTTATCCTGCAGATATTTGTGAATATGCTGTTTCGGGCGCATGTAGTGCACTTGTTACAGATGCCCGAAATACACACGTGGTCATTGTTTCGATCCTGCACCACGAGCTTGCCAAGCTTTCCATACCTCCGGGGAGCTCAAATTGGCACCATACCTGCCTAGAAGCACTTCAACGATGGTCGGTGAAGTCGACGACCTGTCGCTCCTTTTAGAGATTGATCAACACCGAACTCTTCACACTTTTTTTTATTACGTCAATGCTTCGAATTCCCCTTACTGAAAAGTTAATGCTATCGGATATTTTTTGTCATAGGTTGATTTTGTCAACGGAGGAACTAGTCCCGGCGCTTTAAAACTGTTGCGGAGTATTATTGCAGATGAATTTTGTAAATTTTATTACCTGCTTTTATATGTATTTTCAAGGTCTTTTTTCATATAAAGACTGAAATAGTAGTCAGTACAAATGTAGTAAAACTCCAGATCAGTATAAACTGGCCGATAGTGCTCGTAATACTTGACAGAAATTCACAATGAAAGTCATTTCTTTACACATTTTCGCCATATATTATTAGCGTGCATGATATAGTAAGAGGTACCGTCTTTCCGTAGGAAGTTGTTGGTGAATTTCCGTAAAGTGACATCATCGGCAATTGGTTTCGCCGGATGATCCGCAAGAACGCGCAAATATTTTCGAACGAAGGACATCCCCTGACAATTTCAAAGTACAGCTTTTCCCTCACTGCAAACAATAAGCACACTTTTTGTAGGTGTGCCAATTTTCTAGTGATTGCAAAACTGGTGGGCATAGTAGTTGGCAGAAAATGACAAGTGAACAAAAAAAACTTGGGATACATAACGAAGAGAGAAAAGTAACAAGAATGAAGTCATTCAAAAATTACCTGACTTGGAATGAACATGATTAATATCCAATAACAAGTATTGAATACAGTGATTACGCCAACTGTTAAGAACCAAAACCTGAAAACACTTCAGTAGGACGGGAACTGAATTTTTGTTACCTTAGATATTCGTAAGGAAATCATATTCTAACTTAAAGGAAACTTTTTTTTAATTTTCAAGAGCGCGGACTTATCGGCAAGGAAGCAGTTTTGTACTGTAAAATTCACCGCTAATCATCTCGTGGAGCTAAAGTCGTATAAAGTTTAAAAATCCATCTTTTGATTCAATTTGAACATCGGCTTCCGTCTAGTACTTAAAGCTCTAAAGAATAAAGCTCTCGGCGTTGATCAATCCCTGATGGATGCGCCATGCATTCGACTTCATTAAGGATCGTTGGAGGTGATTGAATGCATATCTGGCCTTTATAATGACTCGCGGTGGCCTGCCGATGTATCGAGCCAGTGATGCTATCCTCCCAGACAAGTCTGGTACCAATTTGTCGACCCCGGAGGGATGGAAGGCTTGGTGGGCCATTGGCGCAGGAATCGATTCCACGTGCGTGTCGCAGTGGCGCCTCCAACCACTGCGCCACACGCGCCCCCTCTAATACTTATTCACTCAAATCATAGAGCGATAAATCATTGGCGTGTAAAGTGCAACCACAACGATGCTAAGATATGAAATAAACTAGAAACCGCGGTAAGTTTCGAACTCGACATTACCCTTTCCGGGGCTCACTTGTTGCCCAGTGCACAATCGATTTCTTTTGCCTTTGCTGTGCTTTTCACTCAGTCACTTTTTTGCCCTAACGGCGCAAGGAGCAATCGATCATGAACGGGACTGATCTAGGTAGCATAAATCGGCATTGAACACAGTCAAGCTGAAGCTGAAGTAGAAATCACAATGTCTGACTCATTTATTGCCTGTTATTTTTTTCATGGCATAGCATAGTATTATGTGATTATGTGAAACACAATGATGTTGATATGTGAGCAAAACTGAGTACCCTGCTGAGCTTCAGACCAACGATTACTCTAACAAGTACTAAACAACTACTCGGATTATGGCGTTTCTTAGTTCACAGGGTTCCGAGTTTTTTTTCATATCTCGGAGTAGTTGTGATTGTGACTCACGTGTGGAAAAAGTAATAGGAAGTAAATAAATGTTAAACGTTATTATGTAGTACGACTTCATTGGATCACATGCTTTTAATCTGTGACATTTTCATACTGGTTTACTTTATTTTTCACTAGTTTATTAGCTATCAGTTATGGGCGGTCTTTTAAGCGGTATAAATAAGAGGAGATAAAGGGAGCAGAAATAAATTTTCACCATCCGGCGAAGAACTCAATGTTTTATTCGTCGTAGACTCGACACTCTTCCATTCGACGGACCGCCTGCTTTCTTGTACACCTTCTACATAGTACGCAACAACTTTAACAAATTTTGTATTTGAAATTATTTGCATTCCAAAGGCGTGTGTAGCGCACTGGTTATAGGCGTCCGATAATACACAGGCGGTGGTTAGTTCGAACTCGCGCTCCAACTAATCAAGCCTCCCGTCTCTTGAATAAATTCGAGCTGGATTTGTCCGAAAGGATAGAAACACTGACATTCGATTGGTTATCGTAAATCATTTCTTAAGCCGAATATGCATTCAATTACCTCCGCTATACTTAATGGAGTCGAATCTATTGCTCATCCCTAAGGGACTGGTCGACGTGTTATTCTTCCTAGCCACTATCCTTTTGTTGTTTTATTCAGTAAAGATAGACTACTATTACGAAATTAAGTTGAATCTGAAGGCGAACATCTCGGCCTTGAAACTCATCATAGTTTAACATTGGTACTCAAGATCCTAGTTTTAACTCAACATCTATAACACAATCACGTTTGCCAGGTGAGATTATTACTTGTCGTAAAAGACTCCATCTAATTTTCACAATAGCATATATGACTCAGATGTAAACTTGCGTACCTTTTTTTCATCACACAAAAGATGAAAAGTGGCTACATATACTGCACTGTTTAGCCTAACAATAAATCACTTCGTTACAGAGTAGAACTCACCATAAAAATAAAAATATCTTCTCATTGAACATGTTGATCATTAACACACATTGAACTGTATGCCGATGAATGTTGCCCAAAACTCTAACCTAAAATATCATCACTAATGGTTATAACAGCCAGACACTTATAAATGCTCTTGTTACTATCTATAGATGACAACTGTATGGTCCTACTTCACCAAAGTTCTTGCCGAAATATGCACATTCCCATCTTAACAGATATATTATTGGTCGTTCATGATTGTAATCCCTTTTAGTCTCAATGAATACATTGCAATGTTCCCTCAAATCGCCATACTAGGCAGTACCTTATGGATCTGAGAGATATTCACCACCTTACAGCTAGGTTTTTTTCCTATAAAAGTGGGGATTCTAACTAGGTTTACCCGTGGCTGCGTTTCCAGATATTATCGCGGAATTCCATTTCATTTCGGGCTACTGTGCATTGCAGATGAGCTCCTCGCGATATGCCCTCTTTCGGCACTCAGTACATTTGCATAACATTTGCCTGTTACAGCTTGGCCAACGACGGTTCATCGAAGGCTTGGTGAATGATCTAATTGGTGTTTTTTTAAAATGGTGACATGTCTCGTATTCAAGAGCTTAATGATTTTTGTAGCAGTTAATAGAAATTTAACGATTCCATTTCTAATCGATAATTCAAACGAAACCAAGATGATTGAAAAAGAAAGACCATTTGTGTCATGAGTACGTTCTTTTTGCCGCTCCACTATCCAGGAAGCTTGTGTTAGTAAAAGTAGAACTATTTTAGTACAAAATGTTTTCTCTTCGATTATAACTATTATCTACAAGTGAAAAACTAAATAATACTTTAGTCGGTACAGGAGCAGTTAGCTCATGCCACAATATTTGTTAAATTCTTACACAAATTTTTTAATACTGAAGTACTTAACACGTTGAAATTCTAGGCTTCATAGGATTCCAAACAGTGGAATGTCTTGCATAGTCAGATTTTTTATACTACTATGTTGATAATGGGGCTATGTCAATTCAGGAAAACCCAACAGGGTTAGGAACCAAAAAATTTGCCATAAATTCAAATTTAATAACTTTTCCAGCAATGCTCTTCATGTTTTAAGATAGTAAATGAAAAATAACCTCGAAGTCACAAAGTGTTACTCGTGGAAACATTCCGGTTTGCTCCCATTCGATTTCATGCATAAGGTCTTTCAATAATGAGAAACCATAAGCGAGATCATTTGAGCCGAGGAGATGATTCAAAAGGAAAAATTGCAAGAGAACGTTTGCTGAATAGAGAATCTGAAACGATGCCGAACTATAGTGTAACAGATTATGGCAATAGTCACTTAGTCACAACAACTAGCAAAAGTCACAATTCTTAGATTTACTCATTGAAATTTTCATTTTCATCTCCTAAGTTTTCAATTCTATATTTTGAAAAATGAATGTTTTACTTTGATGCCAATATAAAGCATCGTGACGTAACAACCACAGTGCCTTCCACAGCTCACTCCCACTTGCATGCTGGAGAAACATGACCGAGACCGCGCCGAGCGGTCGATGTTCGTCAGCTAAAACACATCTAGACAAAATCGAAAAGTCTGACATCTAAGAGAATTTTGTCAACCACTGTGTCTTAGCGGCGGAGAATGTAGGGCGAGCAATATAGCGAGCAGAATACAAGAAGAAGAGAAATACCGCTCCCGTACCTGTACCTCGTCCTGCATGTGGCGAGCCATCGTATAGACTGTTCGCGTCTTCACTTCGGAATCCATTAAACGAGCGTCACATGCCATTTGAACAAGACCTTGTAAATTTATCCCTGAATCATATTTGTATAACCATCTTCTTCCAATGATTGTCCTTCCTCACTTTTCCGGTATTATTAACATTTTTTTTTTTAGAAAATTGACGCTGGTTTTTGCATCATTTCGAGGGAAAATAATAATAATAATAATAATAATAATCCAATCAGTATAGAAAACTGCCCATCAAAATGCACGCATGGTTTCGTTTCTATTTTATTTCCAGCTTATCGCATTTTTCATCCTCGTGTTTTTCATGGAGTCTAGAAAAGAACACAGCTAGGCGGATGTGATGGAGAAGAAGAAGTAAATTTATTGATGAATAGTAAAAGTGGTAGTAATGAATAAATAAACAGCTAAATAAATAAACAGTAAATATTCTCACCACTGTGCCAGTAAAGTAGACCTCGCCAAAGTATACATGGCACATAAAAAAGTAGAGCCTCTATTGCCAGTATAAAAGGTACCCATTGATAATAGCCAATTTGTCGATTGCGACGCGAATAAATTTCACGAGGAATGTCCTCCTGAAAGCTACACATATGCTCTCCGGCTATAGCTCGAAAAGGTCAGCCTAACAGACTTCATTCTTAGTTTAATTCCTTAGCACATTGCGATAGTCATAAATGGCTGATTCGAAGCCATAACTGTCGGAACACAGTTGCATAAATGGATTTGAATGCATAACTCGTCGAGTATTCAGCGAAGAATTAGCAAGTCAGAAGCATCACAAAAAGAAAACAACGTTCAAATTTTGTCAGAAAATCTCGAAGTTCTAGATAATTGGTGCCGAATACTACGTGATGCACAAATATATCAGCATACCTGCATTGGAACCCAATACGTATTTTGTACCCAACAGTAATTTTCCGTATACTGTTCCATTGCGTCTGTGAATGTAGCAGGTACCCAGCACTGAATAGGAAATCCTGAAATGGAATAGTTGGCGAACATTGATTATCTAATCTTCCCCTTCCGAATACAATTCAGCACAAAGGCTATGGATTCGATTTAACACATAATTTATATCCTCAAATCTTTTGCTGACGCTGAGCAGATATGGGTGCCTCATGCAAGGCAGGCAAAAGGTGATGGAGATTGGAAGTTTTGAGGTTCTTTTGTCGTTATGGCTGAGAAAATGCTATGAACTTTTATTTACAACTGTAACTTTCGAGCGAAAAAGTACTTAATCCTTTAAAAAAACGTATCCGATGAAAATGATTATACGACAGTCCTCACCAACATATTGCTTTGCCGAAACGAGGAGCGCGAATGACGCCACTGAAAATGAGCTTTTAACTTTTCCTGATTAGGTAAACAGGTACAGTGTTTAATACGAAATGGTAGCAGTTTTTGGAGGAAAGCAAAAAAAGAAAATTGACTTACATATTGTTGTTGTGTAATAATAGTTAAGCTTGTCAACAAAGTCATCGTCTAAACGTGGATAGAGGGCTCGAAAAGCAGATGCAAGATAGTAGAGAATCATCGCAGGACCAAACTCCTTTTTATGACCGTGGCCTGAAGAATTAGCTTATTTTACTGCCCGGAACTGCTTAACATTTCGTTTGTTTGATCTGTAATGCGATGAGTCTTGAAGTGTCATGAGCGACTCAAAGTCGACGAGCATCGTATTTTAGTTTTTCCGACTTCCTTTCCGATGAACATTTCTCAGATTCAGATGTTTTTGGCTATGTGTAGAACGAGAAATGCTTTGTTGAAACGCGTTCTAATAGAATTGCCTTGTCACCTGCGCCGTGGCCAGGAGCTCCAACGTGATGAGAATCTATACGTAGTTGATGCGATCCGTCGAGTAGTTTTTGTGCCTAAAATAGGATATTTCGAAGAAAGTAAAAAAAAATTGGAATATCCAGCTCACCTTTTGTAAATAGGCAACATTAGCTTGTCTTTTTTGAACCATAGGTGCAAATTTTGATTAACACTAGTGAATGCAATGGTAATGTTGTCATAATACAACAGTAAACATGAGAAGAGGTGATTTCAGTGAAGGTATCACTCGTATAGAGCTTCGACACACTTTAGTTGAGTACTCTACTTGTACGTTATTAGGAAGACGAGTGGAGCGGAGGGAGTGGCGTTCCCTGATCAGCTAAATGATATTATCTGACCGAGATAGGAGGGGGGGGGGGCTCTGCCCACGGGAGAAATAGTGCACCAAATGACGTCGGCAATGGACGAAACACGACTTCATTCGACACTGACATGAACTACACGACGAAAATTGAGTGATGAGTTGGTCGTTCGTTTTTCTTTTAATCAGAGAACATAGAGAAGAGAGTGAAAGATACGAATATCCTAAGAAACGCTTCTACCCCAGAATTTTTAAAAAGAAGATGAAATTAAAGGGGTAAAAGTAGGGGGACTAGTAAAGACTAATGTCAAGACCGAACAAGTTTCGCCTAGAGTGTGACTTTACGGCCCAGTTATTGCAAGAAGAAATGGATTCTTAAGGAGGCTATGAGTGAAGATATGGAGCGATTCCCTTTCTAATCGATATACTGGTAAAAACAAGGTTTTGCGAGGAATAAGAATTGCAGCATCATCAGAATTCATACGTATGTCAAAAGTCTTGTAGTTTGAGTACTCAAATATTGCAATTGATAAATAAAAGTGTGTTATCCCCTTTTGTGAAGACCGCAAACTTTTCTCTTCAACGACGTTATTTAGGGAAATAACGAAGAAAGAAGGGTTCTGGAAGACGGCTGCAGCAACACGCATACGTTGCAGGCAGACGCATGGCGTTCGCCATCATAGATCATTAAAGAGCTTTCGCGCAAGGCGGACCATTGTAGGATGAGGACACGAATAATTATTTAGGACTTGTGCGCTTACCGTACACTTCATTTGCGACGCTACTCACATGTGGTGTGAAATTCGATTTGGAGAGAATTTCTATGTGTTATTTAGAAAACGTAAATTGCTACTCGATGAGGTATACTGTTACCCAGTTGAGTGAATTGGTTCACCTTCACTTGTTCAACCTTAAAAATTTCGCGTGTTTAGCGGCACTTTCATATTTTTGAAAAATACATGCTATTTGAATGAGCTGTTCTTCTTGATGACAAATCGGATGTCTTATTAATAAAAACACCGGTGAATTTCTATCGTTTTGTTATCATTGGTGCACACTAAAGGATGATGCGACATTGGAATGGAATACCTAACAGATATAATATTCCCAAAATCCTTTTCACTTGGGCCGTACAATTGAAAGTGAAGAAAAAAAAAAGTTGAGATGGAAAACACCATTGATTAGAGCGGTTTAAAAGGATCTAGCATTGTCTTCGAGTGTTCTTCACTTTCATTCCGAGTGTAGCACTAAAATGCAGAACTGATAGTTAGGCATGGGAAAGCAGGTAAATGTGAAAAGTCAGCAGGTGTATTTTCAGCTGCAATTCAAACTATACCATGTTTCCACCATCTAATTTTCATCTGATAGCAGTGGATCTTACACATTGATACACGTCCTCTTTTACACAGAGATATACACGTTTACTGCTCTTCGACTGGATATTGTAAGTTCCTTCTAGTTTCTTTTCAGTATAGCAGTAAAACTGCAATTCGTGTCAACATCCGCCGACCATTCTCATATGAAAGATTTTGAGGCGACTAGTCAAGATGTTATGTGGCTTATCCTCAGTGATGAATGATGATGTGATGGACAACTGATAAAATGCGAACAGAAAGCGAGCATACGTAGTAACTGCCGTGAGAACAAGTGAAATTAGAGGATGAGCCCTCTTCTTTAACTTCATCGAATTGACTTACGCTTTCGGTATTCACCTAGATGTATTCATGGGTGCGTTGTTGTGTTTGTGTTAAATGTTTCCTGAATGTTGTTTGAGCAAGAAGCCCGCAATCAAGTGGCTGGGAAACACATGGAAGGCGATTTGGAGTAGCGTCCAACTAATGAGCCTCACGTTTACGAGAGACGACAAACTACTCATGGATACGCCAAGGCCTCAAATGTTAAGCTCAGCAAAAAGAGTGTGTCCTTGAAAAAAGTAGTATGAAATGATGCTTTGTGAAAAAAAGCGAAAAGACTTTCTATGTTCAACGATCAAGTGAAGCGAAATGTGGGGCATGACGTGTAACACGACGTAAGAAGGCTTTACTATCGCTCGACTCAAACCGTCCAATGATTAATGGCAGTACAATCAGTAGTCGAAAAAGAGCTAGAAGAAATACTTGTGCAGAAGATCGTGAAGATCGTGAAACAGCTTCACTCCAAATTTCTCGGCTTAGTACAGTGTGTACTAAAGCGATACGCGTAAAGGAAAGTAGGTGCAGACGTCATGAACGTTAAAGAGCACGGAATAATATGTGAGACTTGAGAAGCCATACATATTGATCCCGGGAGACGTAGATATTTTACAACTTCTTTAACATTGCTTGATATTAATATCGAGTTTCCTTTATAAACGAATACATGGCAACTTCATGGCAATAAGTGGACGACGTCTAAACACCTTTTGACACGTCTTTAGTTTGTGTAGACGTCTCTCTGCAATTGGATTCGTGGACATTACCCTTTCGCTGGAGCCGACAGAAGCTCATTATAATATTTGATTTGCACCGCTTTTTGCTCCCTTCTTCAGAAGGCGTTTATACATGCTGCTCGAGACTATGCGGAGCAGACATAGCTGATGATGGTCGACAAAAAAAAAACAGAAACAAACAGCGATGTGCGAAGTAAAAGCTCTCTGAAGAAAAATAATTGCCACCTGGGAAAAGGCAAATAGAATGTTGTGCTTCGGAATTTAGATCTTAGTTTACACCGTTTTGATTTTGAGAATTGACAGCTCAATTTACAGTATCTTTTTCGAGTGAGTAAAGCGAATAGGCAAGTTATTTCGTACTCAAAACAAAATACCATCGTAGGCAAAAGGACCTTTAGGAAAGAAGTATCGCGTTGTAAGACAATTAGTACGACATTTATTTGGAAATGGATGTATTCAGTATTTGCCACAAAGTTGACTTTTGAATCAAATATTGTGCATCAACAGTCAACTCATAAGAAGAAGAACTAGACTCTGCATAGGTAAATTTCCATGTCAGTTTTCCACAGGCGACTAATTTTGAACAAATCAAATTATTCTCGTAAAATATCCACTAGTTAAAATAGAGAATTAAAATTCCAAGTGAATGACCTTACCTGGTATGACGGTAAATTGTCCAGGTGCCGAGCCTTTTCTAGTGGAGTGCGCTGAAAAAACTAATTGTTGCATACACCACTACAAGATGGTCGAAGCTATCTTAATACGATTATTTATAATTTTCCTAAACTTTTTTTCGATATACTAAACGAAAAACCACAATCGCCTTTCCTTCTTATGAATATATTAATTTTTATCAATTCTTACAATATGTTAAGTATAGTACGTTGGTATATGCCTGTTTCTCCTTGAATGAGCTCTCGCTGTATTTGTTCCTCGCGTCAGTGCAGCCTCGTTTAGGTGGTTGTTCCTGGCCGATAGGTAGTTTTGCAGACGGTCTACGAAGTAACGCAGTGGTCGGTGGTATTCGAGGTGGTGGTGGAGGTGGTACTCCGACGATCCGCGAGAGCAGCGGTGGCTCAGCCTCCGAAGCGAGCATACATTCGTCTGGAGATGTACGACCACTGGTCGAATCGGTTGATTTTGTTGCAATGTTACGTTGCGAATCGATGGTGCTTACAGAACTATCGATGTACCGTAGTCCACCAGGTAGTTGCGGATCGAACGACAGCTTGAGCGGTGGTTGTTTCTCACAGCATTAATGGAACAATAATAATTAAAACAGAATAGGTAGTTTTCTTCCGTTAAGACTATGCAATGTACATAGAGACAATTGCAGCCGTTTAGGACATAGTACTGGTCGGAACTGCTGCCTAGCAATGAGGACGCTAACACTTGGCAAGTGGATGAGAGCATAAGTATGCGAATCGCAGCGAGCCTCAAATTCGCCTAGCGTTAAATTCAAGTCATCTTTTGACAGGCCATCTTAGTTTGAATATTTTATACAGCAGGTTAGTAAAAGTGAGTAGAACCTTTTAAATTTGAGCCATGATTGTTAAAGAAAAAAGGCCCTGAACATCCGATCACTCCACACGTTCAAAGAAAAAGGAAGCATTAAACACGAGATGAAAAGTTAGCGGTACTATATTTTCTTTATACAATAGCATAAACTTGTTTTAAATAGAAATAATCATTTCATTTACTAAAAAAAGTAAATAGGTAATGTTTGCCTCTGAACAAATTCGCCCGTGATTTTTCGAAGGAACAATTATCCTTTGTTTTTGAAAAAAGCTCTTTGTATCCTACAAAGAATAGATTTTAACTCGAAAAAATGCTTTTCATTGTTTAATATTTGCGAGTTTGAGCCCGAAATGTGCTTTGCATTTTTTTTTGAATAATCGGACTTTACGTCCATACTTTTTTTTACCTCACTCTAGTGGTTTAGCGCCTCTTCAAAGAAGGCGTCCTTTCGGATGTCGTACTGCGACCCACAAAGTGTATTTCACCCCACGGAAGAGTTGCTTAGACTACGAAAGGTTTCGAAGATTCCATAAGAAATCCTTAGCTAAAAGTAAATCAGCGCAATGAATCGAGCAGCTCTTGTAGCAATGTAGTTGTATTGCGGTATATGGCAAATCTCCTTTCTATCCGGAAGGCTGTAGTACTGGCCTGGGAATACTCCAGGAAGAAAAAATTTTGTTCGTTTAGCAAATTACTAGTCAGATAGAAATTGTTCAGAGGCCAGCTACTTCTCTTTGCTAAAAAGGACTATTTAAGCATTGAAGTATGAAGTATTTCATTACACCCCCTCTTATGCTATTTTGCCGTAGTACGATGATGAGCATTAAAGAACATTGAGATCCAAAAAATTTCTCCTTAACAGAACAAAAAAAAAGCCGGAAACCTAAACGTAGCACTGTTTCTCGTCGTAGATAAAGAAGTTTTCGATTTTCTTTCATTCACCAAGCAATCTAATGCAGTCGTTATTACTACGACACGTTTGAGAGACAATGGAGTGATTCAAGTATAGAACGGAGGAGACAAAAAGAGGTGGAAACAATGTAAACCGCATTTCGGCTGTTTCAGCTCGACTACTTCATCAACATATTTGCGTGATTTTGAAGCACACATACTCCAACGTTTAGGTGCTAATACGAAAATGTCGTTTCATGGGCTAGTGCTCTAGCCATCAACTGGGCTCTCACATTTAACAAAAGTCGTGATAAAGTTTCTGGTATAACCGAGCTACTTTTCTTGATTGTAATACTATAAGGAGTGAAAAAACCGAGACCGAAAGTGCAATGACATATCTACGATTTTCCCTATGTTTTATTCTAATTTACATTGCCGATGATGACAAAAACACACTTATCTGATAAAAAGTGCCCCGGATAAATTACGTACTAAAAATGAGCGCTCAAACCATTTTTTTGCGCATTTTCTAAAGGTTTAATTGAAATGGGGGTGGTAATTTTTTTCCCGTTTATATAATGCGGACACTCTTTGCGCAATTCAAATATTTTAACGGACTGAATTCTCAGAACTTTCCTTATGAGTCATGCGAAGACCCTATATGTGTACTATAATAGAACATAGGTGTAGGCAAGCATTTAATGACTAGTGTGAGTGGATTTATGTTTTGTAATTACTCGAATCATGCATGTAATATGTGATAAAGGTTTGTAATTACATTATCGTTTTAGAAGTCTGCAGGTAAACACTCATAATAAATACAAACGTGTCCATTATAGCTCAATACAGATTTAACCCAAACGATGTTTTGAAAAAAACCAGACTATTCTTAACTGGTTTCAGTATTCCGCGTTATTCTGGTCCGAGGTAGCACAATATTCATCGCAAACGAGAATTTCAATCGGAAGTAACACTATACGACTGGAGGATAAATGTATCACGATTACCTGTTCGTTCTTTAGCGTATGAAAAGTTATATTATTTAGAGCCCTTTGAATTCTCTAGGTTTCTGAGAAATCCTGGAGGCATAGGATGTTGCATGTGAAGGATACTAACGTATTCAATAACGATCTTGTCCTAGGTTGTTTTATACGCCGAATGATTCACTCTTTACTACCGCGTACCCTATAAATAGTATGGGGATGTCCTGCTTTCGATGTGATTGCTGCAACACTGGTATGTCTCCGTGTGTGCCCGTGTGTGCATGCAGGTGTGTAAGCTTGTGTATGTGTATATATGCATGCATTTATGTATGCTTTCATCTATGGATGTCTTTGTGCATGGCTGTGGCGTCATTCTTTGTTATTCAAGGATAAACACGATAGATGCTGTCTTTAGTTTATGATGATGGTCGAAACGAGACTGAATTTCAAAATTTGGTTAATCGTCCGACGAAGGCAACTTTAGGGTGATAAAAGCCGCTCATAAGTTTGCCGTTAACATCTACTGTTTTTAGAGCCATTAGCCAGCTCTGGAAGATTTTTTTGGCCGCACAATCACTTTTAGGCACGAAAAAGAAGTGTAACATGTGACTAAACCACATTACCCTTTCTTGTTTCAAATCTCGTTAACGATGGAAAGAAGGAAGAAGGATACTTGACATTTAAGAATATCTGTGATAGTCTTCCAAATACACAATCATTCATTTTTGACTGATTTTCCAAACCACTGTAACAATGTTCTCCATCATAGAGTACTGAGAAGAAAAGTGTCAAATTAGATAAAATCGAAAAAAGACTAGAATGATCAAGCACCGTTTAAAAAAAAGCAAATAATTTAAGTTGTTCCTTGCAATTTATTTCACTGGAAAGTCCAGTTCGTCCAACTTGGAAGACAGAGGTTTGATGCCTGGCAGCTGCCACTAAAGCATGTTTCCCTGGGTGGAAGCACTATAGCAACGGTTCACAAATAAAAACGCATTTGGACCTTCTTAATCATTCCAGGAACATGGGAGGAAAAAGATGGCCAAAACTATAAAGGACTATCTGCATTTACAGTCAGTGCTTATATTTCGAAAACAGACATTTATAAGTTATTAAAGTAGTAGAGAACTGTTAGAAAACTATATTGAAACTTTCGACGAATATTGAATTTACCTTATACTTTCCTAGACGCCCAGCAATTCGTTGCCACGACACATGCCCATGCATCTCATTCCACGCCATTGTCAAAAGGACGCATTTCATAAATTTTTGAATGGTGATGAGCAAATGAATAGGAGACAAAGGCACGAGATCCAACAAGAATAGAAACTAGCAGCACATTCCGCATATGACTTATCACACTAGGGAAAGATTGACGATGTTAGTAGGGCATAAAGGTCTCAGATGTGGCATCGAGGAGCAAAGCCAGCAGCCACACCAGCCGCGACAGGCAGCAGCTTTTGCGTAGGGGCGTGACACGGCGACGATTACCACGGAAAAGGTGCCGAGATTGTGCAGTCAACATCTCCTTACCCTGGCAGATGGAATCATTTATTGAGGAAAATCCGTGGCAATTTCATGTGACATCCTTAACTGCTTTCTAATTCTTGATAGCGGAGATCCGAATTTGCCACTGCTCAGAGGAGTGGTCTACGGTAGTGCTTGCATCAACCAAAGAAACTGTAACCCGACGTAGATGTGCGCTGTGGCTCCTTCAAGCTCTACGAATTTAATGAACGCTTTTCGTGCTTGAAAACTTGATGTAAAAGCATCATGCTATCATTCACACAAACAAGTGAGTATACACATTCACACATACATACATACATACATACATACATAACATACATACATACGTAATACTTAGATTTCTTTGACATCACACTCAACATAAATATGCATGCCGTGTTTACCAATTAGTTTAAAAAATACATGAAAGGCGTGTACCTTTCCAAACAGCGTAATGATACGCGCAGCAAGTTCATGCTTAGGAAAGCTCAAACGAAGACAAGCAGTGTAAGGTTCCATAGTGCTTTGCCTCATGTTTTTAGCTAAGCGCTTCAGTAAGAAAGTTCAATCCGTAAAGACAATTTAAAAATAGGAATGAATCTTTCTAAATACGTCGTTTTCAAACCTCAAATCCGTTCATGCTTATATTATTTATCAGTGGTTTTACCTAAAGACTAAATGAAATACGTTATATTTGCTTTCGTCTGAATACTAGTGACTCCAGCTCATGTTCATTTTCATGTTAAATGCTACACAGATTTTAACTGCTACTGAGCAAATTCAACGGAAAAATATGCATAGCAATGAAAAGCGCGTCCTAATGTTTTTTGGCCAAAAGTTCAGAGTGCCTGAATCTGTTCTTAGATTTGACAAAACGGTTGACGAAATACCTACGCCTTAACCTCGCAATTTCCGTCCACCTCTATTTATTCGCCCAATTTCACCGAATTTCTAAGAATTGTCGATTCTATGCTAAACAGAAGATCCTTCTGAGAAACCTATCGAATGGTGCATGAAACTCCCAGTTCTTTGACAAAGTAATTAATTAAAATAGAAAGTGGAAAAATCATGCGGTAATATAGGAAAACTGAAATATGGATATCTTTTGCAGCGCCCGATTTTCCTAGGACGTTTCACAACTCCGTTTGAGAATGCTTTCAACAATCCTTTTTTCCCAAAAGTTGCAAAAGGAGCGCTACTAAGTGTGCGACATGGGATGTCTTCCTCGTGAAGCATGGCCAAGTGTGTGCAAATTTTTGGCTGCTTCCATTATATTTAAGGTGCATTTCACACATGAATAGTAATTTCTCGTCAGGGGCAGCAGATCTCCGTAATCTCTTATTCATTGATAGTCATCTTTCTCTTGGAATATATTGAAGATAACGTTTCAAGTGAATACACAGCCACTTGAAAATTGTCAACACAGAATTTTCGAGCTTCTTATTTCGTAAATGCGCTGCTTTTTGACAGTTTGGTGAGAAAAAAAGAAATGTTGCCACTATATGGGTACGGAAGAATTCACAGTGACTATTTCCTTTCTCTTTCAGTGAAATTTTTATAATGAGGATTGTGATTTCGATATGGACCGAAATCCCTGGGGAAGAAATGTGCGTTTGAGGCCAAGCACTAGGCAAGTCGTTCGAGCCGCACACTTACCTGGGTGGCTGAAAATACTTCTAACATTTCGATAGTTGCGTAATTCGCCACTGTTTGTTGAAATAATCCAGCTAACTATGTTTGGATAGATAGTTTTTCAAACATAAATTCACTGACTCAGAGGCAATATAACTTTGATTCAAGTTTCCTGACAAGTAATGATGCTGAAGTACCAAACATCATCAAAGAGTTATAGAATTTGTTAAGCATAAAATCAAGTATAGTGATATGATAAAGATATTAAAAAGAAGGTAATGTTCATAAGAATAATTACAATGCAATTACTGTAGATAAAAATACTGTAAAGATTGCCTGATCTTTCTGAGTCATTTGAATCGTTTAGTTACTGGGTTTAATCATCTTGCTCAGACCACTCGAGATTCTACCATTGGATGCAGGATTTTCACTTGTTCATTGAGGTCCTCTGGGAGGTCTTTTGTCACAGAGATGAAATTAATCGCCCGCACACTCAGACACATATAAACAAGAACTTCGCTCTCTCCATTTGTCAACAATTCTTATCGAAAATCGTTAAGTCAGTTTCAACAATAAACTGGGAGGAGTGCTTGTGTACGAAGTTCATTTGCATACGGCGTGCCATAATTGAAATAAAGCTTCTATCAAAGACATTTGACAGCTGTCTAGCAAAGCGTGAAATCGGGCCACTACGAATTGGAGCGTTGCTAAATAGGGGTCACACATTCGCAAGCATACACTGACGTTCGTGGTGTTTGAATCCAGAAACAATGCTGTGGAATCCACGGAATTTTTAAGGATACAAAATTTTGTTGAACTTTTAGAATAAGAGGAGTTGAAACAATTGAATTCGTAAGAAATAGTTGAAAGGATCATATTATCTGCCACATATTCGCGAAGTTAAAATCTTTTTAAAGACTTTAAATGTAGCAAACAAGTTGGAGAAAAAAACCGAAGAAAAAATCGCATGAACTTTACGTAGGGTTTTCCAAAAACTCCTAGAACATGTTCAAATCAAGATTTTATTAATCAGTTTTTATGGAGCTTAGGGTGGAATCGATATCTACGAGTAGATCCCTACTCTCATCGTTCATTACTGTGAGCATTTCTATTATTATAAATAAATAAACTCACCTTTCGAAATCGAAACATTTGCACGATGCTCAGCTTTTTTTCTTGTGATTTACGAACATTTCTTGAAATGTGGATGATCATATTTGTTGAACTGGGTTTCTGTTCTTTTGCGATCAAAGCAATAGAAGCATTAAGTGTAAAAAGGAAAGATACGAACTTTGAGGGAGGCAATTGTTCCTCTAGACCAGCGACAAATTCCACTTTCTCATACTATAGCGACGGTAGAACGAGAAGTGTCATTTTAATTGTTACTCACTTTCTTGAAACCGGTGGCTAAGCAATCCCGTGAGATTTTCCAAAGCACTAATTCAGAAGAATCAAATGCGTTAAACAAGTGCATTAACGGGATTACCACAGCATTTTTGACTCAGCACCTAGTGCTGACGAAGAAACTTATATTTATTTAAAAATGGCAAACATTTCCTTTTCTCATGTATTCTTAATTTCTGGCTTAATAACATAAATGTACAATGATAGGGCAGTTAGTGGATTAGTATAAAAAGATGTCTAGCAGACAATCAGATGTTGCTAATAGTAATAGATTGCACAAGTGTTGGGATTGAGACGGAGGCAAGTAGTAAATTTTCAATAAAATATGTGCTAATTTGAATTGCTAATTAAATGCACGATCTATAGGAACAAATTCTGTAGGTCGGGTGACGTCACGTAAACATTTTATTAATTTTAAATATTGTTTTCAAAAGCTTTGTATAGTATTTTAGTTTGGAAAAATTGATGATGAAGCGAAGTACTCTTCGGGACAACATCAATAAAGGCGAAAATTCCTGACATCTCTTAGTCTACAAATTAAATCATGGCTGTTGTGCACTTTCCTGGCCCATCGCGAATGTAAGTGCTTTTGAAGAAGAAGGTTCATTGCTGACCAATGGCTTTAAAACTACTTTGCCTGCTCAAATAAAGTTGGTTTCTGCTTTTTTGGCGACAACCGCTCTAAGTGGTGTCTGTTTTCTAATGAAAAACGCCTCGAAGCATTTTTACATTGAGCCAACCGTCAATCTGCATTTTTAGTTAAGTAACTTTGTGGTGAACGTCATGTAACGGTGACTCTACAACAACTGAAAAAATCCACAAACTCACTGCACAGCTCGAAAAAAGACTTAAAAAGCAGTAATTTTAGCAACAAATTAAAATCCGGTGAAATTGATGGCCGAGATTTTAGCTCGCAAATTCTTCGGCAATAGCTGACGAACTCTCCCGATGCTGTACTGTCCGGATTTGGGCATTGTTCTGGTTGCTTTTTAACCTTCATCGAAAGTTAAAAGGCAGTGAAGTGATGGCCAAGATTTGCAAAAGTTTCATAAAGATCGATATTAATTGGGAAATTAGGCTTTTCTAGCAATGCGGGATAAAGAAACCTTGGTAGCTTTGGGTAACAGTGAAAGAGAAACTAACAAATGGGTAGATGAACGACTGTAACTGAATTCACTTTCGTAAAATAAATAAACTTTAGACTTTGTGGAACTACATAACTGTTCAATGATCCAACAAAAGTAGATTAATAGAGCAATTCGGAAAATCTAAAATCAGAATTGACTAAGCTAAGAATTATCGCATGAAAATTATCAGAATCCAACAGAAATCTGCAAAAGAATTATCTCTGTGGATTTCGCTGACATTCTCTTGGCCTTTGATCGTTGGCTACGAAAAGGCGTCCAGATAAAGTGAGACAAAAAACAGGCCAATCCCAAATAGCTCGACGTATGTATGCAACATAAGGATAGAGAACCACTAATTGAATCAACGTGGAAGAACCTCGCTTTAGTTAGAAGCACTAGTGATTGCGAAAATAATATGGGCAGAACCTCCCTTTCATCCCAAAGAAATCTACTGTGGTATTTTATGGGTCTAGAAGAATTTCATAAAAAACGATAAGGGATATTGATCTAGATGAAAAAAAGCACGTTATCATCAGTATTTCTCATCCTACTGTTCACATAGATGATAATTTAGTCGTTCACGAACATATTCTTAAGTCAACTACGATGGATTCTATTCGTATAACGTCACTAATCATAATGCTGATTAACAGTACTTGGAACGTTTTTTTCACCCATGTAAGATTCTGTGGAGCTGGTCGTCTCCTACAATAGGACTTATGAAGAACAAAACAGCCCTGAGAAAGGCAAAACCGGCAAAACGCCAGCTGGTGTTAAAAAGTATTGCAATAGAAACCGCGTGTGTGCTCACCAAGAAAGCAGTGATTTATTAAAACTTTGTTATAGGTATTTATTAAATTATGCTTATAATGTTCTCGCGGTTTGAACGTGCACGCTTTCAATGAAACTCTAATGAAATAGGATTATTTAGAGATTACGAAAGATCGGGATTTCGTCTAGTAGAAAGCACTGTCAGTCTGCTCGTGCTTCATCATGCGAAATTGGAAACTAAAGCTAACATCGCTTTCATCTAGTCGTTAGGTCCAAGCAAACTGCTAACTTAAGTAGTGACGCACGTCCAGTTTCAACCTCCGCTTCAACCACAATGAGCTAATTTATAATTGAATTTTTGAGACAATTGCCTTTGATTTCGAACGAGCAGGAGATTTACCGCTAACAGATATGCAAATGGAGGCGCGCCGTCGTCGCCATACATTCTGCTGACACACTAATGCCGCCTGATGAGGCAAGACCGCCTTGCTAGCCAAACCCTCAGACCACTCACCATTAAAGTTGACTTTTAAAGAACTCAATGTTTAAGTCAAAGAATGTTCTATCGATTTTCTTCATTGAGCAGCCGACTGGATCGGTTTGCATAAACCTATGAAAAATTGCACGAAATTGAAAACATAACTGCTGGAAGCGCTTAGTTATTGGTTTGTTTACTTTTTTTTTAAAAGCAAACTAATTCAATAGTGCTTTTGTTTAGAGAATTAGATTCTGATCAGTAGGAAGCTCTGAGCACCTGGTAGGAAAAAATGTGGATCTACTTGGTTGCGTCGTCGTTTAAAGGATAAAGCTCTCGGCGTTGATCAATCCCTGAGGGATGCGCCATGCATTCGACTTCACTAAGCATCGTTGGAGGTGACGGAATGCATATCTGGCCTTTACAATGACTCGCGGTGGCCAGCCGATGTATCGAGCCAGCGCTGCTATCCTCCCAGACAAGTCTGGCACCAATTTGCCGACCCCGGAGGGATGGAGGGCTTGGTGGGCCATGGGCGCATTTTCACTTGCGCGCCGCAGTGGCGCCTCCAACCACTGCGCCACACGTGCGTCGTCGTCTGTGACATGAAATTATCAATTAATTATTTAAGGCTCATTAATGCTTACTGACCATTTTTACCCACCAATAAATTGAAATTAGTGATATATATATATATATATATATATATATATCCATGGGAACTGACATTCGATCCATTTTAGCACGTTCATTGGTATGTCATGTGGTCGATTTCCAGGAAAAAAAAGTGAAATGCCCTAAAACATTTTCAATGTGCATATGCTAATGAAGGAACTAGAAAATATCCTTTAGTTAAATATCCGTAAATCTTTAAAGGAAAGAGTTTACTACGGCAAGGATACCGAGATATGAACAAAGCTCGGAGCCTCAAGTGATCTTCGAAACGGTGATTACCATTACTATGGTCTCACGTGCTATTCGACACACAAACCCGTGCCGTTGCTTCTCATTTCTCTTTGGAATGTTTCTACTTTGCCTGTGGTATCAGCAGTTACCCGTCAACGGAAGTGACCTAGGAGGCAAAAATTAGCATTGAATCCAAGGTGCAAGTGAGCCGCCTGTAAGAGTGGTCGTGGGTTCGAAGCCCAGTTGAGGTTCCGAGTTTTGCTCTTGTTTCGGCATTCTTGTGATTTTATTTCACATCGCACTCTGACGTGGTAAACGAATAAGCAGTAAGTAAAAGCCGAAATGAAGTTTTCAATAGGCTACGAAAGATAAAATTGAGGTTAAAACTATTTTAAACCAGGAAGTGCTCAGACGGTGTAGAATGTTGTAACAAAAAACTGCGACTTGCTCACATACGCAAGGTATTGGACGAAAGTGCACAGCCCATCGCACAGCACACGATGAGGCCAATTTGACGAAAGGTAATACTGATTTTTGAGGCAGTGAATTTCCTATCGATCGAATAAGTGCTGAACTGTTAACTAGAAGGAAAGGATTCGTTGTAAGATCGACGAGATGACGACAAGTTTCTAAGTTACACACAAAGCTACCTACGAGTTGAAACCTCAAGGATTAAAGCGTTAAAAAAAATCGATCTCTGTTGAAACTTAAAGAACTTGAAAATTCACCACGTAAAAACGATTAGTGCACATCTGATGACAATCCATCATTGACAGCACCAGTGAGAATTCTAACAAATCTAAATTCCCCAGATCTAATAAATGAAAAACTGAGTTCAACTGCTCGTCAGATTGGTTTGAAAACTTTATCAACAATAAGAAAGAAAAAGCTTGAAATCGCATTTTTTTTCACGAGTCAACTTGTCAAATTTTCTTGCTGTGTAACCATGGAAACTGTATCGCTGAAATTAACACATTTCAGAAAGAAAGAAAAAAACTACGTAGATATTAAGAGCCTTAAAAAATAGACAGCGAACTAACGGGCACATAAAGTATGAATTTTTCGCCAAACCCCCTTTAAATTTTAATGCTTCAAAGGGAATAAAGACATCGTCCTTATCTATTGGTGGCAGTGATTTATACTCGATGGATACCTCTTGCACGTTTGATTGAATAATTCTAGACAATTTTCGCTCTACCACTGCCCCAGTAAAGTAGTCAGCGAACATCAGAGATACCCAAAGTATGCAGATATTTTTCTATTAGTCAAAATGAAATACTATGAGTGAGAAATGTTCAGCTGATAAAAAAAATAGCATAGAAAGTACTTTTGAGAGTTATGAAAGGACGTAATCAACTAGTATAAATGATAAAACAAGAGTTAAAAGTCTTAAAATCCTTTGACGTTGGGGAATAATCATTACTGATAGTTATCCTATAACGCCTGTAACACGCTATGGTGGTTTTCATCGCCGATAATTCTTCGCTAAGAACGGTAGCTGAGGAGTTGGGAACTTGTTTGTTGTATAGACGAAACTTAGCTCTACCACCTTGATTACAAAATAACCTTTCTGAAACGATTTCCCTGTTTAGAACTGATATCCGTAGAAAACTGAAAGCGAAATTTATGCTTTTAAAATTATCGAAGTAAGCAACCACAGATATCAAATGAAATTGGTGCACTCTATTCTACGCTGTTGTCGGAATCCTTACTTTTCAACTGCTTTGGTGTTCAAAGTGCAAATGTCGGCGAAACAACGGAAAAATGCGTTTCATCTGCTCCAGCAGGTCAAATTTTTGTCCACAGTTCATCATAGGCAAAATTTTATGGATTCTAATTTGCAGGTGGATTAGATTTGTGGATTGGTTTTTGCTCCAGTTAATGTAGCATACTACGAGCTGAAATAATACTGTTTATGGCTGAGTGATGCAATTATTTTCGGCGGTGTGCAATTGCATAAAATCCACATGTTCATGAGCTAACAGAGGAAACAGTACTAAAAATATCACATGTGCCTTCTCCATCACAGAATGCGCTTCATAAAGGAGTCGCCTACATATCATTTACAATGGTTGGCTTATTACGTTCTGATATCTTTCCAACGTTTGGCTTAATACTTTCAAAGTTTCCTGAGATCCGCTCCTAATTTTGGACATAGACTTACTTGCTGGCGAAGACTTGAAGATATCACAAATAACAAGGTCTTTTAAAGACAAATGTTAACAGAACTTGTAAAGGAATCCTTGTTGCATGAAATCGCATCCTAATTTGAAGCCACTGCAAAGATTCGTTGAAGATTTTCATATATGGCACCTTACTTGGAATTATTTGCATACCATTTCCTTTTTTCCACATCATTGCACCGTAAAGGAAAAAAAATGTCATATTTAGTTGTAATTGGTACTGATATCGCGAGAGCTCGTCAAATCTCCCACACATGAGGTCGTACAACGTGTCACATTTGCAGATCGAGAACTTCGAGCTAAACGCAGAGCAAAAGCTGATATAGATTCAACGAGTGAGTCACATATCCCTTCAGTGCCGTATTAAATTTACTCTTGGCATATTTGAGACCGTATTCAAGCACACGTTGTGTTAAGTGTATTCGAACTGTATTCAACACATCAATACCAAGATCCACCAACGTCCCGGTATCAAACTAGTCGCATGGTGGCAAATCTTCTTCTGACCCACATGGCCGAACACTACCTGTGGTGGTGACGATATGGGGCTAGTTTTGGTTAAGTTGACCTCAGGATTGCAGACAAACACAATGGCTAGACCTGCAAAACCGAAAATAGGGATTGTGCTGGGGCCCTCACAACCAGTGAGGACGGGCCGCCCAAATATTCAAGTACGTATTTGACACGTCAGATCAACTAGTCAACCAACCTACAATTAAGTAACTGACAATTTATAGGAGGTGGTTCGACGCAACCTCGAAAAAATGATGCTCAAGTCTGGTTTTGCGGAATTGCTGAGTATTCACAGCCCCATCCACAGTATTGAAGAGCTAAGCCTGACAATTCTTCCGTCAATAGGAACCTACGATGCTGTTCGTGTTCCTCGATTTAAAAGGGTCCAAATGCGCAGCTCTGAGTCCAGAATTGTGGGCTCTCGATTCATCCGATAACTAACGAGATTACGAGTGATAGAGGTGACGCGAACGCTATTTCAAGCGCTTCGCATTGTTAGATTGGAGATGATCGAGAGAATTGCCAAGCACTAAGATTTAAGATGAGGTTGCTTCGAAAGTGCCAATTGCGTCATTTCAATTATTAAGACGTCTTGGCAAGTTTTTTTTTCTCATTAAGATGTATATGCACATTTAAACGAATATACCGAAATATCAACAACTTTAAAAATAAGAACTCATACTTCAACTCTACTGAATAAATCCGAGTAATTTTACCAGCCAACTAATTTCAATGACTCTATAATCAAACGATTTTTTCAAATTACGGCGTAAAAATAGAAGTGAAATCCGTAAAACTTATAAGATAAGCTCACAAAGTAATTGGCCAAGCAATAGTGCTGTTTAGAAAATAAAAAGATTTAAAGCTTTACCTCCAACAACCAGATATGGATTAATAGGTGTTCTAGAGCTCTTAGTTACTCAGCAAATAGTCAGCAATACTACTGACACATTGGTTGGTACAGCAGTTGATGAATTCGAACTGACAAATATAATCCTTCAAAACGCAACCATTTTGTCATATATGGATCTGAGAAAAACCTGAGAATACTACTTTGGAAAAAACTACTCAGTAGAAAAATAAGGAAATGCAGTTATGATTAATCATTTGCTCAATCGGCTGCATAACCGGCTAAGTTTTTCGTAATTCCCCAAAATCTGCAAGGAAAGTGGTTAATATTAGTCCAAATTTATAGGAATGGTTTTATTCTTCTGGAATCCATTCTGTGAGAGGTTTCTTATCTAAAGATTCCTCTCTTGCACAAAAACAGTGTCCATTACTGCAGTTTCTTTTCTTTTCGGTGTCTCATCAGCACTACATCTAATGAGCTATTCGGGCAAATTGTTCTGAATTCACATTCGAAAGATAAGAAGTAGTGAACTGACAAAGTCACGAAGCATTCGAAAGATTTCGCTGCGGTTTATCTTAACTGGCAACGTTGATTCCGGTGATCGGCTACCAACAAGCTACCGGTTGTGTTGTAAGCTGCGCAGTGAAAAAGTAGAAGAAAGAAGAGCCTACATATCTCAGTTTCAGCATTAAAGTTTATTGTCAAAGTAATGACTATTGCAATTTGCAAAAACTTGGCAACAAGCTACTATCTTTGTCATTCAACAAAAACGAAATCCTCATTTCGTGATGTTTAGGAATAGTGTTTCCTCGTTGCTTTTTTTCGCGTCAGCGCTCGTATTTTTCGGACGAATGGAATTTAACAAGCGGGATTGCGTGCAGCAAAACAAGATGGTCTTCCCCGACGCATTGTTGTTTACGTCAGACACGATAATGTTCAACAGTTTTAGAACTCATGTTACTTTCCATTTTTTTTCAAACTTTAAGCCTAAGCAAATTTGAAACGAGGCAATAATTTCATTTATAAACAAAACACATACATTCGTGTACTTAGCCAAATCGTCCTACAAAGGTTTGTGAAGGTCTAACCTCCTCGACTACTCTAAACAACGAAAATTTTTCGGGGGTATCGAAAAACCAGCATAGCCAACTATGGCCAATGACGTAAGCAACCACTTTACAAGTAATTTCGTTATAGAATGAAAAATATGATTTCATCACTTGAAACTTCAAGGAAAAAATGGGACATGAAAATGGTGATGAATGTGTGGGACGAATGAAGTGCGAAAGTGAAGCGAATAAACTGATAAATTCTGAGTGACCGTTGTGAAAAAGATAGATCTTTGAGAAAAATGAAGCGCGAACTGTAGCACATTTTAAAATTCGCAGTTTCAAGTACTAAAGCGTTTAAAAATTTTTGAAGGACCGAAGTGCTGAAAATTTTACTTCACAACTGCTACTGCACGCCTTGCCTTTAACAGAGTATATATTCTTAATCAAATTTCTCGATTTTATTTCAGCTGATCCACAGTAGTTGTCATGTTTTGAGAATAATTCGAATTTGCTTCAAAGAGAAGCAATTGGTCTCATCCATACTTGGTAATAGAGAGAGACCAGTTTTCATTTTTAAAAAAAGAAGAATTTATCACCCCACTACAATTTCAAAAACGAGACAAAAATTTACAGCTTGTATAGAACGATTCATTCGCTTTCAGATAAATGAAACAACGCAGAGTATTTATAATTCACTGGACCATCTTTTAAACACCTCCCAGTCTGTAATCTGAATAAAATATGCTCTATTCTTTCGCTTTACATGAAGAGCTACATTTGATATACCCCAAGCTATGAGTCATAATGAAAACCCACAATTGTCATTAACACAAGCAAAAAATGGAACGAAAGAACCGAATACAAGATTCATCTGAGCGAAAATCAAGGTATGCGTGGGCGTAATTCAACCATCTATCTTCCGTAGGTTTTTTTTGCTTGCCACATAACGTGCTCTAGGCAACTTCAGTAAATAACCAGATTTATGACAAATTATGTAAAAAAAAGCTAAACGTTGTCAGAAGAGAATGTGGCATTCTCATAGCTAGTTTTGTGTAATTTTTCAAAACATGAACAGCTTGATTATTCCACCATTTTATTTAGGAAATGCAGGTACTTTTCGGTTTTAGGATTTTTGGAATAACAAATATATGGTGTGAAACAAAGCTAAACAAAACTTTATAAATTATCTATGAAAGCACCTTTTATCTTACTGTTGCACACAACTCGAATATCCTAAGCTTGATGAACAATTAGCTGTCTTTGGTTTGTGGAAACGGTAAGACGGTGAGTTAGAGATATGCACGCCAAGGAAAAAGGATGTTGCTTGCTTGTTTCCACTTGAAGTTCCTCGTTTTCTTACGTAACATGCTTATGAACGCAAGGGAAAGCTGGATGAGTCTCGATACAGATCGTTTATTAAGCGTGCTGAAGTAATTCGTAGACTCATAGTGCGATAGTGGTAGGCAGGAAACGGAATTGGAAACGAAACTGGTAATAAGCCAGCATAAAGAAGCAACAAAACCAAAAACAAACGAAATTGAGTAAATTTGTGCTAACGTTTTCATCTGGATGTAAAACACCCAGCTTGTGCATTCTCGACGAAAGGTGTTCAGAATACAACAAAAAAATTTATGGAGATCGATACGCCAAATGTTACTCAGCAATTTTATATTGCCAATGTATATAAGAAAAACTGCAAAAATACTCACGCTAAATACTGTGAAACCGCTGAAATATGACGGCAGCTGTTCACGAAATACAGGGCGTCTTGGATTCGGTACTGGCACGGTGGCTTTTTTGAGTTTTGGCCCACCGTTGGTAAGCGGTGTAGTCTCTCTTACAGGTTCAAGTGAAGAACTAACAAGCAAATTGTTGTTTTGATGGTAATTGTTATTAGTTAATAAAGCGAGTGAATGCGTAGACGGTAGTGGTGACCTCCGAACAGGGGGAAACTGCACTGAGATGCTCGATGATAGGGACATGAGATCGGGACCATTAGGGCCCACACGACGCCTACTCGGCGGCCCGCAGCATTAAGTAGTCGTTACAAAAACAATGAACGCAGAGACTTACAGACGGCTTAGACACAGACTGGCTGAATGGTAGCTTTGCAATAAAGTAATGCAGGCACAAACTACTCAGAAGAGTTGGTGACTTCGAATCAGATTGTTCGATTTTGCTGTCGATGTTGAAGACAAATTCATAGATTTCTTTCGGTGTCAGAATATATTCCTCAACGCACAGTTTAGCGTTAGAAACGGCTTTTAGCAAATACAAGTAGTAGAGCTAGTAAAAGCAAGACTGGCGGCGCATGGGGGCGGTGCCCGGCTGACACGCTATTCGAACGCGCAGCGCCCAAGGGACGGCATAAATCATTCCTCGGGCCAATGCAGGGCACACGAAGGAACGGGAAAAGAACAGTGACCACAGAAAGACCAATTTTTAACCAAAACTCGTGATCGAAAATCAGCTCCTGTAGCGATAGTTTTACGCTTTTTGGTTAGAAAAAATAGAAACAAGTGTCAACACGACAAATGTGAAGGCGTGAAGTAACCTTATGGACATTTGTTAAAATGCATCTTAGTTAAGGTTTAGTTAAACTACTTAGCGCTCTATGCAGGAGATTTTTGTGTGTATTTATCCGCGTCTTTAAGTTCGTTATTGAGTTATTTTTGGACCATTACTAACGTGTGTTCGATATAAATGTCATGTGCAGGTAAATGATTATGGCAGTTTTTGCCACATCTAATTTCTTCCTCTCCTTGCATCTCTCAGTGCTTACTCTGCATTATGGTGTCTCTGTGAGAAATGATGCTATCTTTCTAAGTTGTTCATGATCTGATTACGATGTTATGTGCATATGTTCGTTAACTCAATCACCATGGCATTTTCAGCCGTTAAAATCGCGGAGCGTACGAACAGGTGTGAATTGTTAATGTATTTTCAGTCGATGAATGTAGAATAGAAGACGACAACGACAACCATAAACAGCAGCCATCCAGTTTTTGAATGCATAAGGTTAGTGACCAATTGATATCCTGTTAGCATTCTAGTTTCCTTTTTTCACAAATAAAACAACAAATAGTTAACTAAACCAGGCTAGTACCGACGTTCATTCTCCTGCGAAGACTAGAAGAGGGTTTTGCTTACTGTTCTGATGCTACTCGAGCATGGCTGGCCTTGCTGGTTTAGCCCATAGCATAACATAATTGCCTCCAATTTATCGACAATATTATATTACTATCTAGTCTAAAGGAAAACCGCGAGCGGACATGTCAGCTTCTGGTTATTAATAGCAATGTTATGTGTTTGGAATAATTCACATAGTCTGAAATTTGACAAACAACGACATAAAGGCAAGTGCAAAATCTGACGAACAGCAACATAAAAGCAGTTTTCCTAACCGAATTCTCCAAGTCTTGTGGTTCAATTTTTATGAGACTAAACTCAAAACTGACAAAAACATTTAGAAAAGCCTCTCGTTATGAAGAGGTGATCTGGTAAAACAACTCAATACACCTTGTACTTTTGAGGCTCATCTCGAGATAACTTTCAGGTTAGCTGAGTTCTCAATTCTCTTCACATTGAGGACTTTGGCGACCCGCTCAGTAAATTCGTTGATTGCCTACTAGATATCTCCTACAGCATTATAAAGCCAGCGTTTTAGATCTAGGTAATTCAAAAAATTACGCTTTAAAAGCTAATCTTGCGCCCCTCATTTGATGGAAGAAAGCAAGACGCTAATGCTACATTAACTTGGATGAAATGTCTAACCAATCTGCACATTAGTTTAGCAAATTTAGCAGATACTGGAGTGAACGTGAAGTGCTTTTTGCTCGGATGCGAATTATTTACAAGAGCGTTGGCAACTATTCCTAACATGCTGATAACCATAGCAAATTGTGGGTGGAACGAGATGACCTGTTGTTCCAGTGCGCCCATTATGTTACAATAGTCCGAAATGATGTTCTACTTCTATCGTCTTTAAAAACTAGGAAAATTCAATATAATCTCGAGTTCCGGTATTACACGCTGTAATTCGACCTCCTAAAATATCGAGATTCTCGACAGTGAGAGGTGTGTCACTGAGAACAAAGTGCATTGACCGCTTCCTCTACTCGATATTCTCGACGGTGATTTATGAGATGAAGTGGACCAATTCGGAGATACACAACAGCAAGGCAACACACTCTCTGGAAATCGGCTTTTTCACACTACAACGATTTTGAATAACGTTATGCTCGTGGGCTTGTTTACCATACTTAGTGAATCCATTTAGAGACAGACATAACATTCTATAAAATGAGTCGCGAACTCTCTTACTAAGCGTTTGATCCACGGCTGATTTTGCTCCAGTCTCAAAAAATGAAAGTGGTGGCAAAGACTTCAGTCATTTAGGTGGCGAAAAACAATGAAATATTCATCACCATTCGATTGCACACAAGCTTGACACTACTAGAACCGATTTTGCCATGGATGCGATGATCACTACAAATTCTGGTAGCATAATAGCGACGAAAAGAAACGATAGAGACGTGACAGAAGACAGCTGCAATCAACTCTTTTTTTGACCACATCAACTGCATTTCTGGTAGAAAGCATATGAAAACCGACTGATAAACTCAGAAGGGACACGTAGAGGTAGAAAATATTATAAATCAAACATTCATTTGACACACTTGGTCTCCATTTTAGATGAAGTTTGTATGCGTTGATAATCCGCATCGCCTGCGGCAAAATTTTGACATAAGCTGAAGGTAAGAGTCTTTTCTAACAAAATTAGTTCAAATTATATAAATGGGTAGTTTTCGCATGTGATGACGGCGGATAGCAGAACAAGAATTAGCAAACGCCGGTAATTATTGCCTGCTAGGATTTCTTTCATAGGTCACCAGTAACGCCACCGATCCCAACATCTCATGGATTTACTGAGCACCCGCAAATGTTCTCGCACGACAGCTTGAGATTTGAGGGAAAGCGGCGTAGAACTAGCACTAAATATTTTCGTGACTAGGGAAGACCGCAGATCGTCAGAGAAAGCTCAAGCCACGTGCGGATCACTTCCATGAATCATGAATGACCGCCGTTACAAAACAATGAATCGCGGATGAAAAGTACCGAGCCCTGCTGTGTTACAGTACTAGCCTATTTTTTGAGCTAAGGAATGAAATTTGCTGAATTTTTATTTTAGGAAGAATGAGATGACACCAACGGCTGCAAAAAAGCAGTGAAAACAGAAAATAGCCTTTAGGAGAATTATATTTTATCAGATGTAGCAAATTTTTACACTTGTAAGCCATATATATATATATATATAC
>MQTX01000257.1:479364-537153 GCA_009735665.1 Angiostrongylus cantonensis | reverse complement strand
CTAGATATACCTTCTAGACAGTGTTCAACGTTGAGCTATTCCATAGGGAAACGCAATGTATTGGATTTCATAAAACGTCGTAAACGATTCCAATACTGGAAAAAAAAAAGCAAAAAGCAAAGTGGGTCACAATGGAGGCATGATATTGTGAGCCTCTCTTGAGTCTCAAGTTTAAAATCGGCTGGCGTACATTTACGTTTTTCCGTCCACAAATGAATTGCAGGTTTTATTACCAACCATGAAACACAAAAGCACATACTCATCCTTCAGACTCCGCTATTAATAGCTAGTAACAAACGCGTGATTGTAACTGTATGACAGCCATGTAGGAATGAGGAAAAAACTGACATCTACGACTCTAATTCCATTATTCACTAAAAACTGATGCAAGCGCCAAAGAAACTTTCATTCGATCCTATCGGGTCCTTGAACTGTTCAATGGGTTTAGCTCTCCCAAGAAATGCGAAGAACACTGCATTTTTTGGTGTAATGTTTTTTTCTAATGTTTTTAGGAAGAGGTGAGCATATGCAGCTCGAGAGGTGCCAGGCATAAATTAATCTTTAGTTGCAATCCAAGATGGGAATCCCAAACTCTTTATCAGTTTGGATAATCATTTTGATGGTATGAACTTTCATTTGTAGATGGTGTCAGACACTCAACAACATTCATACAGAAGGCAAGCTTAGGTAGAGAATGCAAAAAATATTAGGAACAAACGCTTAAGAGAATTGAACACCATAAGGTGAAATTAAGAAGGTGCTAGCATTGATTTTATAACTATCCATTTAAATTTGAAGGACAAAAAAGTGTTAATGGTGTTGCAGTTTGTGAAACTTAGTCCCAGTCCTTTTTTCATAAACAAATATTTAAACAATCGAAATTGATCAGGTCTTAAGTTAGAACGTTGAATACAGAACTCTTTAAAAAATGTTGAAATAATTTTTCGATGATGGAACAACCTCCCACACCTACAAATCGGAGGAGATATGTGTAATACTTCGCAAAAATTTCTGGAAAAACTCTGTTCAAGAAACATAAATAGCAGTGAACTCCTCCCAGACAAGAGCTTTTATTAAACTAAAGTCAAATTTACCAAATTAAATGATTAGTGAGGTTTTTCGTGGATCAGCTGATGATTGACATGCGAAGCAGTGACTATGTTGAATAGGCGAACGCCATCTTATTGCACCATTCCAAGTTACCCACAATCATCTATGTGATGCTTGATTTTTATTTCTAGAAAATAAAGTGGATTAAAACTTTCGTAAAGGATATGTTAGCTGGAGTAGATCAACAAACACCGCAACAGAAGTCATGGGATGAACTCACCAGAAGTGAAAATAACCGCTTCTCCTTTGGTTGTCCTGAAAGTAAGTTGTTTCGACACATAAACAGAGACGTTCGTCAGATGAGGTTTGATAGGAAAAAAACTGAATAAGCAAGACGAAGATGGCCTGATCACGAGATGTTAAGACGATTGCAAGCATTTTATCGGTAACCCGTTTAAAGACATCATTATTCATTCCTGAAGGAGAATTAACCACAACAATGTAGCGAAAAATCCTAGCATATGTGCTTGACTCTATTTCAGAGAGTAAAGTGTCGTTATTCTATTTGGAAATTTTCTCCGTCTCAATTCGCTCGCCGACAGTGGATTTGAATGGCGCAGGTAATTCAAATTTTTGAAGAAATTTTTGAAAATGCTCACGTATTAATACAAAAACTTCGGAAACTTGCAGAAAAAGGATAATATTTGCATTCGATTCAATAAGTAATAATAATAATAAGTAAGTAGTATATTATATCAATCAATAAGTAAATCAATAATAAGTAGTATATTAGAAGGAACTAAGTTTTAGAACGAGTAGAGATCAAAAAAAGTACGGGCACAAGAATTCCTCGGAATTTCACATGAAGGCGAAACAAACGTGCTGGCTAAAGAAATCAGATAACGATAACTTAACGAAGATGATTTTCATGTATGACAAAATTTGGATCACTTAAATAGACAGGCAAAACTTTCTATAATAATCGCCAACACATCAACGTCGATGTGAGCGAATTATCGTTGGAAATTAGTGCTGGATGTTAGAAGCAGATAAGGCAAAAGACAGAGGTGTGCTGTGTGGCTGTCTGATTAAGCATAGCTCTACCCTATCCTCTTGGAGAAGATAAATGCAATTAGAATTGTGTATATATGGCAATGGATGAGAAGAGCAAAATCTGCTGCTCGGCTGTTTTCTTTGTACGACATCTAATCGTCAACTAAAATCGCCTTCAAGCCGTTTTGCCATTTGTCTTGCTTGTCAATTTGTCATCTTCGTGTGGGCACTGCTTCTACGAACGCCTCTATCGTGGTCGCATTCCTTGAACCCCACGATTTTATTCTTTCTCACTATTAAAAAAACCACCACATGAAAGCTTCAGAGCAGTAGTCAACGCATGGACCGACGACATAACTCCTACAAATAGCTTCACAAAAAAGTTACAGCGTCTTGTTTCGAAATGTTGAACTTCCACCTAAGCAATGGAATAAATAGTTCCTTTGAGAGGAGACACAGTAAAGTAGAACCTGAAGAAATCATTTTTGTGCACTAATGGCATAGAATTATGGCATTCTGAAGAGCTTTGTGCTTGAATGTTTGAAAATGAAGTTCCTCAAAGAACAGACAGATTCCATTCTATTTAAATTGTTACCGTTTCATAAAATAGCGCGAAACAAAAAAGTGGCCATGCGCTATGCTGTTCCAATAAGTTATCTACTTTCCCGTACATATACACTTCAGCATCTGTCAAGTCAATGCCTTTTAGATCCAAGCACTCGAGAATTTTGAAAACCCTCTTCAGAGTGAAACTTATTCCAATACGATACGAATTAACAGGAAACACTAGTAAATTGAAGTTTGACAAAAATATTTGCGCAGGTGAAAGCTTTAAAAATGACTGATGGTAACGAGATGTGAGCTTTGTAAGTAAGTGACAATAACATTTTGTCTGCTTTACTGAGAGAAGTGGAAAGCGCCAGATGCTTCCAAGGCCGCGACACTCAGTGACGAATTTTAGTCAGAATGACGTAACATATCAAGAGGCGGAAGAAAATTCAATACGAAACGCCACAAACTTATTCGCTGAAAGAATTCAAACAGACGTGTTCGTTTTTTAAGGAGGCTTCACCACACTCACTTAAATCCATGAGTGCTAATTCTTTTGTTTCACATTGTGTTCGAAAATGGATTAAAAGCAATGATGAGAGTCGAAGTCAACTTTTTTTGCTTTTGAACATTTGTTGCTCGTTTCAGTTAAAGAGATTGCAGGGCATAAAATCCGACGAGAGGTTAATACTACTCATAGTCGAAATCACTTGAGTAGCAGGCACAGTAAAGTTCTACCGAATTCGTTCCGATGTTCGAAGCAGAAGCCGTAAACTATCATGAGTTTGGGGGACGATTAAAAAATCAAGAACAAGATCGGTTTTCAATGTTACAGAAAAAATTTGGAGTGTGTTGAAAACAGATGTTCCACTGAAACTGCCACAGCGGTATGAAAGTAATCGGACTGGGCGACGAGATTTCTTCAACCACAACCAATTTTAGTGTTCAAGCCAGTTTTGAAAAAATGTATTAACTAGTTATAATTTAGCGTTAGGTATGGAATAACGAAACAATAAAGTTAAAACTAATCACAATCTTCTTTCTAAAATAAGATAACCTAGGAAGGTCTTCGTAATTCGGGTAGTGAACAACACTATCAAATTAAAGCGTTAAAGAATCTTTAACACGAAAAATGACAAAACTTTGAAGATGAGGCAAATTTTTAAAGAACACGAGCTGGTTAATATGAAGGGAAATTTATGTACAAAACCTTCAAACAACTTTTGTTCGCTGCACTAGTGACGAGCGGACATGTCGAATGTCCAGCGAATAGGTTGATTTTACTACATTTAGGGGTCACAGTCAAGTTTCCTAATTAAATTTGTGTATCACTGTTCACGTTACATCATTACCTGCATAAAAAAATCTTTTGAATACTGTATGGAACATATTTGGAAGAGAAATTTACAATAAGAATAGGTCAAAAACTGAACGAAAGAAAAATAAATAGCCGCCTTCATGGCCAAGTTAGGAGCTAGCTTAGTGGTAAGCTCTTAAACTAACAGAAAATTTACAGCTTTGTTGGATGCGTATGAAAGTACTCCTCAGAACCGCAGCGCAGCTTTGCCATGAAATTTTTGCGCGCTCACGGCTTCTCGCGGTGAGTTGAGTGGAAAAAGTGCAATCACGAAACGACGAAATAAATGTTTAAGGAATGGCAGTAAAGTGCGGCTCACCTTACCTCTTTAGGAAACTACACATTTGAACCCAATCCTTTTGATGTCCAAAGGTAGAAGGTCCATTCATATCAGAGTTATACAGCCATTTAGCGATTTCAGGTTTTGCACAAAATGAGGCAACGAATTTAAACCACACAATTAGTAAAATAGGACTATTTAAATAATCTATGTAGTAATCAATAGCATAGCGTAGAACAACTATTGGAACCATAGTGACGAGTTTTAACCATAGCGACGACTTTATAAACCGGATCCAAAATTGCATACGTAAGCTAATGAGGCACGGAGAAAAATGGCAGCGAATGCTTTTCTTACCTTTCAAGAGCACTGGTGTCTTAAGCGGAATTTTCGGCCACTCATTGGATTCAGCAATACATTTGCGCTGTGACGGCAAAAGGTTTCTTTTAGTAAAGTGTGGTGTAAACGCCCAAAGGTGTCCGAACAAGAGTTTTTCTCTTCAATCGCTGACCATTTGTTACGGAAGAAATTTACCGACAAGAGAATTCGACTTATTGTGTGTTCGAGAAACGAACTCGAGTCCTTAGAAAACAGGAACTGAAGTAAGCTCGAGGTGAAGTTGAAGTGAATGGAGCTGTAGGAAAAATGTCGTAGCCACGCTGTAGGTCTAAACGCGTATGCGCGTGTGTATGGGCGATGGAGAGACAGCACCGACAGAGCAACAGCAGCAGTCGTAGCACCACATCGCATTTTTACTACTGCTTGTTTCACGATATGATTTACACAATGTTGAGGCATTCATCAAAAAATCCTCTGTCGCGTTACCGAAAATTTAGCTGAGAAATTATAGGGCTTACACTGGCTCAGTATTTTAACGAACTCGAGCGTCATTCAGATTCTCGCATCGTCCATCGGCACTGAACATGTTTGCTTGGCACATATTATCAGCACTTGCCAACAAATGTGATTGTCATAAAGTGAAAGCGTCCATAGCAGAAGGTAAGGTAGCCTGGCAAAGTTGGCAAGCAATCGACTTTTTAGGAAGCTGTTTCAACGAACCCGCGTTTGTTACCTTTCTTTGGATTCTATGTGGCTTAAAAGCAAGATTGTTTGAGAACTGTAGGAGCACAGTTTTGGATGTCGGCCTCTGGTAATGAGCATTGGGCAAAGTAGACCATAATTAGCAGCTTTAAAAGATCTATTCCGAAAGCCGATTTAGAATGCAGGGAGAATTGTGCTCGCTTCCCTAGACGTGAAATCTATTGAACACTTAAAGGAGTGTTTGTTGAAATGTCATCGCTAATTGGTCATACATTACATTTTGTGGTTGAATTGGTGAAATTTTTACTTCAATTCTTTGTAACATATTGAATTTAAAATGCTCTTATGCTTGAATTGCGCCACTAGTTTAACGACAGAAGCAAATACATTAAAACTAAAGTAGGCTTCATCGAGTGAATTCAATTCATAAGTGACCATTCCTAAATGATATGCAGCTAGTAAATTTGTGTTAAATGAATAGATGTAGTGTGAAGGGTCAGCCATAATCTTTGTTCTCTATAAGCACTACTGATTTGAACGCTATGACCATGCAAGAAAAAAATTGGCTCCTTTAATACGTCACAAAACTCATTTTCAGTTTGGTTCGTAAGCCACAATATCAACAGAACAATGAAATAAAACATTGAAAGTTTTTCTCCGCTAGAAAAATCGCATGAAATCGTCAGCAATAATCCATAAGTTCATATATTCGGCTTCAATAGTTTGAATTAGTGCGACTGTAGCTACCTTCAAACGTACCTCTTATGCCGTGGAAGCGGCAACTGCACGTCAACAACAAGAGTATGAGGAAATGAAAAGCTTTGGCTGTTTGTTGTACCGTGCCGATTTAATGGAGCAAATGTGACTCAGCGGAAATATTCGGCTCCGAGTCGTTTCAAGAGTGCAAATGCATTCGGATGTATCCTGACCATGTTCATTTCGATAACCTTGTGAGAGGCCAGAATGCTTCTCAAGAATGGATAAGAGTGACACGAATTCAGGAATACCATGTAATCTTATCACAGTAAATACATCTACGAACTTTTCTGAAATTGTTGAAACCCTGCAATAAATGTGCTTCACGTCAATTTTGAACCAGTAAAAGAAAGCTCGTATTCGGTGCTACTCTAGGTTTTCTTTACGGCTTCTGTCTAGATTTAAATATGTACACTTGTCGATCACATAGTTTTTAAAGCATTGAATCTATGACTTCATGATGCTGCTAGAACCAAGAAGATTCAAACCGTTGACGAGCATGAACCGTGAGAAAATGGAGATGTACTCTACGACTCCCTGCTGTCACTGAGTTCGAACAATAAATAACGAATGTCTATGTAGCATTTAGAGAGTTTACCGTCCGAATACAATAATTTGATTGCGAACAAAATGGCAAGCAAGCCATGCAAGCAGTTCGTGGGCGGTCTGCCAGTCCCACCGTAGGTATTCGACTGTGAAATCATTCTAACGGTTGTTATGGCTATTTAAACACGGCCAGGTTATCCTAAATGTTGAGAGATGCCTAGTAGTTTTCGTATGGAACAATCTCAATATCCACGGCAGTTCATCCGAATGGCGAAACACGGCCCATGTGCAGAGAAAGAAATCAAGTGCAATTCTCACTGTAGATCAGCTACAAGTGACTCCCAGCAACAAGAATGTCTTCTTCCATATTCCAGTAATACCGTGTGCCCACACACAAATCTATATTGCTCGTCATCTGAAGGTAATGCTGCCAAAAGCTGCTATGCGTTTTAAGCTAATACGTGCTCCCTAAACCGTCTTTACGTAGAGAGCAATTATAATAAAGTATATAAGCTATAGTATGATAAATAATATTTTGAAAAGGGTTAATAGTAATAACGACATCGTAGACATGAAAAAACACTGTGTCGTGCGGAAATTCCTCAACTCTGAAAAGTTTAAGAATACAGACATGTTCAGGGTTGTGGGCAAAACAAAATTCCCTGAGAGATATGGGTATCGAGCATCTCGCTTTTCATAACTTCCTTCATTGGTTTCTTTTGAGAGTAATCATAATCAAATACTGTTTTGAAAACGTTTTAAGCAAAGAATGTAGAAACGTTTCAGAAAGTTATCGAACTTATCGAAAATGTTAGGCGTTGACTAGCATCACATATGTGTTTAAAAATGAGTGATTTATAGATATTGAAGATCGACAGGCTGCTACGACCGTACAAGGAAAAGCTTTGTAGGCATAGGTTAGCGAATTCTCGTCATTCTTAAGCTTTGGACCACCATTAGAACCTTAGAAACTTTTTTTTGCAAACTACTAGGTAAAATACATTTTTGTTACGAATAACAAAAACTATTGTGCTATATTATCTGACAATAGATTTACTTCTACACTAATTCACTGTTTCATTTTTCGCTGGAATTTGCTTAACGCTGCGACAGAAGAATAAATGAAGTGTAAATTGTTCGCTTTAGAAGGCAATAAAAGAATGAAAAAAAGAAATGAAGATATCTTAAAAGCACATCAGCCAACGTAGAACAGATAAAGTGCTTGTGGCTTCTTTCGTTCCATGGAGAATCAGTAGAATTTCAGGAAAAGAAATGCAAAAATAGGGGGAGGGGGGAGGGAATAGAGAGGAAACAAGGAAACAGCTTGCATCTTTAAAACATATATTTCTGAATAATTTTTTACGCAGAGAAGGTGGGGCCCTATCATTGCCTTTTTCTTCACTTCATTATTGGTAACTACAGCAATGATTGCCGGCATCAAGCATTTCAAAGAAACGTTTTGATATTTTGCTTATTTTTAAGCAATCCAACACAGAAAGGACGTTAAAATTTGCAAATTTGTCATTATTCTGCACAAAGCAATCATTCTTTTTATTTGAAGAATTTATTTTTGTTTCAATGGGTATTACAGCCTCTCTAGAACATATGTGAGCATTGTTCTTCTTAAAATGCAAATAAATTTTAGAGAATTATTCACTGGGAGGTGACTAGAAATGTTTATAGAGCTTTTCCATCAAACTACAAAGAGAGAAGAGAAACTACAAAGAGAAGAGGCTGAGGCAGCGGAAGGAAAAAATGTCGTATTAACAAAAAACACAAGGCAAATGTTTTTCATCTCTCCTTATTGGCAGAACGGAAACCCTCCTGCAGAAAAGTGACATTTGCTGGAATACCACTCATAAATGATGTAAAGGTCTTAAAACACTCTATAACAAAAGAATGCATCCTATGAACGAGACCGCTGTTTGCTACTCTACTGTCCAATTCTGGTTTTGCTACTGCAACTACTTTTACACGCGCCCATACATAGGAAAAACCCATTACTAGCTCGACTACACGCAACTACCCGGGAAGTGAACAACACGCCAGAGGACACTTGGCAGCCAATGGGTTGAGACCTCAACTATTCTAGACATCTCTCATCCAAATCCCATGAAGAAAGCCGGCGCACTTGTTGGCGTTAAAGCTTTCATGGTGTGAAAATGAATTTGTAGGCTGTAGCAATAGCATGCAGAGGTAGCAAAATTTTTCGCGACGTATGCAATCTGGACTAGGTAAGAAAGTCAAATAAGTTGGAAAATAGAGTTGAGCGTCATCACGTATGAGGGTTGTTAGTTAAGTATTAATTAACCTACCCCATATATGCCCAAGATGGACTGCGAGGAAAAATTGCAGCATCTTGGCAAGCAGTGCAGAACAAAGAATGGATATCATCTACACATCTTTTTCTAACCTGTTACTTCATAATTAAGTTCACATGGATTGAAATGCAAAGTCACTGCTCAAAACGCAACGCTGCTCGAGGATTGAGGCGCAAAAGCCTCTAAACTATGGGAAAACGGACACATTCGCAATGTTTTGTCTTAACTACGAATTGTCGCCACTATGTCACTGAAAATCGAATACCAGCAGATCTGCTGTAAAGAGATATTTCTGCATCAGTTTAGTCTCATTGCCAGTCTAGAGTTGCAGAACAGTAGTGGGCCGATCCTAATTAAGATGCAGAGGTACTTCAGACCCATAAGCAGCTAGGAGGAAACTATGCCGTAAGATCGGGAAGGGAATTAAAATTCATTTTATCGAGAAAGATAGAAAGGTATGAAGATAATGAACACATATGACATTATTTTGCTAGTGAGATTATTAACTACGTGTTGTTGCCCGTCATTGGCATAATGAATAACTTCTGATGAGGAAGCGAACCAGCAAAATGAAAATGAAAACGACAAATGGCTAATAATACGAGCAGAAGAGAAGATGACTCAGGGCAGTCATATCCATCGCTATGAATTACAAATTTTATACAGCATATCGAATTTCGCGCACATATGTATACACAGTAGACATTTCCATGGAAAGTCATAGGATCTAAAACACTTCTAAACGCTTCGTATTAGCAATTATATCAAAAAGGTAGTTAAGGTTTACCTTTTACCTTTCTTCATCTTTACCATTTTAATATAGAATCACCGATATGCTCGCATTGGAAATTGCACCCAAAACCATTTATACCTGCTCAGATGAAGTTTGTGCATGCATGATAAGGGCAGGCACATTAACTATTTCTATTATAAACCATAGCATACAGTTATGACTATATCAACTACCTTTTATCTATGTTAAGGATTTTCAATTAAAGCAAATCGATCCAGCGTAGATTGAGCACGTGCATGTGTATGACGAGTGAGTGAAAAGTGGTAGCTCTTCTGAGTTATAGGGTTTTGAGACAAGCTCGTAGTGAAACACAATTAAGGACCGGTAATGGACGATGCTCAGTCCTTTGGGGCAACTGAATAGCTTCGAGAATACACACACGTAACCAAAGCCGCTCTTCTCTCCATCGAAATGAGGATGGGTGCATGGACAACGAGAATGGCATCGCTTCTGAAATAGAGCTAAAGTGATGAGTAAACAAATTTGACAGAATTAACTCCTCATTTATTAAAACAGCTGAGCGTTGCCATTTCTACACTGACTATTTTATAACAGGTATAGAAAAATAGCAGTGCTTTGAGCACAATCACATCCATCTTGAATTCCCCACTGCCGTCGAGGGAATGTCTTGGAACTTCCTGTCTTTCTGATAGATCGATACGGTTCCTCATCAACGAATGTTATGCCTTCAATAAATTAGGGAGCTATTTTTTTGGATAATAGCATTGGCTTAGTCACTTTTTCATTTATGAGCAAATAACCATTAAAATGAAAAATTGTAGCTTTATTTCTGCCAATCGACGACAGAGGAGCTTTACTGCAGTGCTCGACGATATCGTTTTACAGACGAGTAGTGTGAGGAGAGAATTACTATCGCCTTCAAAAAATAAAAATAAAAATAAAAAGGAGTTTCAGACCCACTAAACTAAAATCATGGTCTGTCCACTTTTATTTGGATATCTGGTAACGCGTTCACGTGAATTGTGGAAACTCGAGAATAATAGAAAACCGGAAACAAATGATTTCTTTCCCTGGAATCTCGTGCTGCGGCTTCCCGGATAGCCAATACGGGCACTCGCCTACTGCTGTGGATTAAAATGTGGATTGCTACGCTGTGAATATTTTTCTTTTAAGACGGTGACGATTTCTGGTATTCGATTTCCGCTCGTTTCCGGATGGAAATTCCAAACTTCACCTCAGCTTCAGCCACCAAGTTTGTGATAAACCCCGCTTCAAATATAATATAAATACATTTGAAACCAAAAAGCGTCTCCAACCACAATGACATTGTAAGCCATTAAGGGATAAAAAGCAATTTTAGACAAAATGTAAGCACCATAGGTAAAACAGATTCGGATTTTTGCAAATCATTTTTATCCACTCGTACATCAAAGTTGGTCCTCTGGGAAACAAAGCGCAGCCACAGTGGTGCGGCGAATCATTGGAAGAAGATTTAGATGACCGTTGCTAGAAATTCAAATGTAGAAATAAATAGGGAGGAGGTGGTAAAAGGCAAGGCTTCTGGATAAGATCTTTTCTTAATTTTGGACCATGCACAGAATTGTCACTCTTGATAGTCAAATAAACATTGTCGCGCAGAATTTCGGGTAAGACGATGAAGGTCATTTCAACATTAACCAATACAAGTAAACCAAATTCTTCGTGGTTCACTGGTAGTGAAACTTGAATATGATTACATACAAAAAAGGTCACGAGGCTACATACTGGTACTATCAGTTCAACTAGAGGGATGACTTGTTACTTTGTTGTTTCTATTTCACCTGTTTGAATAGGAAAAAAAATCGACAAATCACGTGGTAGGTACTCTATTAAAAAATAAAAGAGTTTTCAGAGATTGTACCATCCATTAAGAATGGAATAACCATATACTATAAATAGAAGCACCGCAATCCGGTATGGGCTCTCTGCGGCTTTATTATATAAATGTAATGGAAAGCAGATAACCATAGCATTTCAATTATTGCATCAGATCTTACGTGAAAGCATAAGCCGTGCAAAAAAAAAAAATTGGCCAACAGGCTCCATATATGAGGTGCTTGACCTAACGAGAAGGAATAGGTAGATAGATAGATAGAGGGATAGAGGGACGGAAAACGCAATGAGGAGATAGAGAAACGAGGAGTATCGCATCTGTTTAAGTATCTATTTATCTATCAGTATATCTTGTCTGTTAAAAGGGTTCTGCTTGGCTGAAGTGTCAGATTTCAACAGTAGACCACACACCCTTATCCGAATGTAAAAACGCGTCGTGTGTGTGTGTGTGTGTGTGTGTGTGTGCGTGTATGTTTATTTGTGTGTGTGTATATATATATATGTGTGTGTGTGTCTGTATGTTTGTATATATGTATGTGTGAGTTGATCATTGTTCATTGCTAGGACGACTTGTCATCAGGGAAAATACCAGTGACAAGAAAATTTAGCGAATTTTTTTGAATAGCTGTTAAAAGTAGAAGGTCCGATTCGAGCATACTTCGCATAATAATTCGAGCATTTCTAGAAGTACGCATAAAAGTCAAATTTTATAAATTCGTCGTTTTCTCTCTTAGCAATCGCAAGGTTGTTAAACAGCATACGTTTACTTCCATGCAATAACACACATACAATATAATCGTAGCTGACGTTTCGGCAGAATCGCCTTCCGCTTTTTTCATCTGTCTTCCACCGAGGAAGAACAGCCACTCAGAGTCGCATATGGCTAACCGCATATGGCTTGTATGGAAGTAAAAGTATGCTGTTTAACAACCTCGCGATTGCTAAGAGAGAAAACGACGAATTCATAATTCAATGCCGAGGTTAATAGAAAATCGATCCTGGGCACTATTACAAGATGTACCAGCAAAGTACTTTCAAATTTTATACTTGTCAAAATAAAATTGTGTATGGAAGAGTAGCATCTAAGTGAAGGACAACTCTCAAAGTATTTATAGTTATTAACTGCTCAAAGTAGTCATATTTCTGATTTATTTGGCCTCGCATACAGCCAAATGTGACTCAAATGAAAGAGAACGATGGCTATATTTAAGCATATCTATAAATATACTATGAGCCATCCAGTAAACAAACATATGTGCTTTACAGTTTGCCACTTGATAATCGCAGTGGGGAAATCACAAAAAGCAACGCGTACGACACCTGGATGGCTTTAGTTGCTTGTCTAAATAAAGAAGTTATGTTGAAAAGTGACTGTAAGACACTTGTCAATATTTTTACACTCTTGGTTTTTAATTTCTACAGAAAATCCTAGTCATAGAGGTGCATTTGCTTGTCAACGACAATGCGACGAATACGTGGATCTGTGTGTCGAGAAATCCGTGCCTTCATTGATCGGTGTAATTCGCGCTAAAGTTCATGGATATTATTATAGAAATACCGTTAAATAGAAATAATGTAAATTGCAGTGTTACATTGTCACCATTTATCTTCACTACGTTCGACTTCACATTAAGAAAACATAGTTCGAGGGAAGCAAGGTCGTAAATGGGTGTGATTCCTCAATCAACTAATCCATCAGTGTGTAAGACATAACGATTTATACTTTCCATGAAATTCACTTATGTAATTTTCGACTCTCCTTATCTGGGCGTTCCGAAAAATTATGTTGAAGTTTTTCTTCTTTCTTTCACTCTACATTACCATGAAAGTTGTAGATTGGGAATAATCTAAATATTTAAAGTTGAATTAATTATATTACTGCCTAGACAAACGTCTACAACAAAACGTTCGAGTAACATAGAAAATCGTTGGCTAAGCAGAGAATATTTTATCGTCTCATGTGCGTGTTCATGAATATTTCTAATACAAGGCGCTTGAAATCACGTTTTCAACCAACCACGTACCAAGAGTTAGTGGACACCTGAAGCACTGAGGGTGGAAGCTTCAGCGATAGATTGAGACCCTTCAAACCAAAAAACAAACTATAAGTCAACTGCTTTACTCTGTCTTAACTGCTCAATATTCATTACTAGATGAAGAAAACGGGAAAAGATGAGCAAAATGCAAATTGGGCAGGAAAAATTAGACTTTTGCCCTATTCTTTTCTTACGTTCTACAGCCACTTAGAAATTTATGCATAATGTAAGTCCTTTGGCCGTGGTAAGATGGCGTGTTAAATTGACCACATTACCGTTTCTATCCACTCCAAACATCAGTAGCACCGCTAGAAACTCATTCGCCTATTCGCTTAAGTACTGTCATTACCGTCTTCATCACCTTCTTACTTTTTTATTTCTGGAGTAATGTTTAGTTACTAAACTTCTCATTCAAACCTTTGCCTCCTGGTACACACATTCCGTTTTAGTCACCAATTCATTAAAAGCATTCTTTATTCAAACGGAAATCTCCTTCAATATTAACCTAGCTGTGTTGTTGCCGCTGTTGTAACGTTCTTTGGCCTTGTTATTTTGTCAATGTATAGTAATACTAATTATTGGAGGCCTGGTTGCTCAAATTTGATGCTCGAGCTGCGACAACAAGAAGACTTCCGCGTAGCAGTAAAAAAAAACAGAAATATCCAAGGCACAAGAACTCAGCCGATGCAGAACGTAAAAATCCACGAAGATCTTCATGCATTTCACTGACCAATTGAATAACCAGTAATGGGAGAGATATAACTTACCAGCTACTAATTGAAGAGACCCTTCCAACGATTTACCGGCTGATCGTGGCTGAGAGGCATTCCTGGACCTCGGGCTGTGATGCACCGTGGGGATTCATCTGGCCAGCTATGCCTCTCAAGCCGAGAAGGAGTCGGACGTTTTTATCAGAAAGCTCAGCTCAGAAAGTATAAGATTAAACCAATACCAAAATTCACCACTCTCCTGGTATCAAACTAGTGGCATGGGGGTAAATTTCTCTCTGTTCCACAAGGGTGGCAACTGCATGTTATAGTGCATCGGCTAGGCTGACCTCGAGATTCCAGGGAGCCACAACAGCTAAGCGAATAAAACTCCTTAAAAAAAAGAAAATTATGCTGGGGCCCACGCAACCAGTAAAGTCGGACTATCCAAGTACCCAAGTATCAAGCAATTGAAGAGACATTCTTAGAAATAGTACCAAGAAAACCTTGTAACAGTTCCCAGGTTTGACTTTCTATTAACCTCGGCATTGGAATATGAATGCCTAGTTGCGATCGCGAGGTTGTTATACAGCATACATTTACTTCCATAGAAAAGCACACAATACAATAAAACACAACAGTAGCTGACGTTTCGGCAGTATCGCGTTCTTCAGAGCCTGGAAGGGTATGCTGATATACAATTTATTAGGCCAAACACTTCAATAACACTTGCAGTAAGACGAAAAACTTCATGGCAATTGCATGATCAACAGCTTCTCGAAAAACTCACCGCTTTTCTCTAGACCTGCCCTTTTTGGCATCGTTTTATAGCCATGCTTACTTCATCGCTAATAAAGGGCAACATAAACGGGACCTTCTTTTGGCCAAGTGTTTCGTTTCGGCCTGTCGCTCTCCTTCTGAACTTATCTCCTGCGGTAACTACTTCGTAGCCATTGGAGATGGCTATTTGCCGAGCCAAGTCGCGTGATTCTTCCTTTTGTTCCCTGGTTGTGCACACAGAGGTAGCTGTTCGAAACATATTTCTCACAAACGCCCTATTTGTGTCTGATGGATGGGAAGAAAGGAAATGAACCAGGATGTTTTTGTTACTTGGTTTTCGGTACCACTTTGTCATGTAACTGCTATTTGACAAGTTGACTTGAACGTTAAGAAATGGAAGCCAGGTCTCTTTCGGTTTTTCCCGGGTGAATCTAATATACTCAGACTGCTCATTCAATAATTCAAAGCATTTGTCCATCTCCTCCTGAGTAGAGAAGATGACAAAACAATCATCTATATACCTGCAGTGGAGTAGTGGCCGGAGGCCGATAACCGGGGCTTCTATTCTAGACATGAACGCAATGGCGAGAGTTGGTGCCAGCCGCAGCATGCTTGTTAAAGTAAATAAGGACAATTTGTGCTGGCCGGTGCAAAAATTTCCCAAAAGTGCCGTTGTTTTCCACATTTCTGTCCAAGTAAGGAACACCGAACGCGAATCCTGACTCTATAGGTGTGCCTTGAATTACTGCCTGTATATTTCTTTGAATTCTGGTTTCGTTTGCGATTAGTTTCCGCTGTCTCGATGCAGCTTCTGAGAAAATAGTCTACAAAAATTCAAAACAAGAAGTTAAGCTTAAGCCTACCAAATCCAGCTTCCCATATTTCGAAGAACTAATTAAAACATCTAACCACCTCATTTTTATCTCATTGTTTGCTCACTCTTTGTGAGCACAGTGTGTATTCGCATTGAAAGTAATGGATAGTATAAGGAATCCTGTGAAACTAGTAGAAGGTTTGCTTCAGGCAAACAAAATGTTGACGTTATTTCTGCAGGCGTATAAACTTCAATTTGACCAACGAATTCCTCCTGGGCAGCAGTACTTTTTAGACAAATGCTGGCTAAAAAACGCATGTATCAAATGATTTCCGTTTGCGTTATCATTTCTAAATTTCTGCTCGTACTAAACCAATTAGAGATGGAGGAGCATAGCGGTATGTTAAGAATGAATGTTATGAGGTGCTTAGGTGTTTGTGGCTGTTCGAGAAAACGACGGTGAGGAAATGCGGGCTTGTTTGCTTACGGAAACCGACCTGCTTGGATGCACCCAATTTCTACTTAGCATGGATTGTTTTGAAATGGAAAATTTTCACCACAAATTGATATCTTATCAAATATGAAATCCAAAAGTCGTTTAATGGGAGGTAGATCATTAATAAAAAGTCTGGGCCGCTTGCAGTGTTTGCTACTCATACTCGGTTTCTGATCGCACTGTTAGAAATATCTATTTTATTTTTTATTTCTACACGACCGGATTTCACGTGTCTTGCGCGGATTTCAGGAGTTCTTACTTTCCGTTTCCTTGGATCAACTCAACTGTACACGAAAGCCATCGAACTTCTCGTGTTTGGGTTCGGCTGCTGCTTGAGGATTCTCATTTCATCTTGTATGTGGTTGAATGCTTAACGAGTCGGTTCACCCTGGAATCCTCAGATAGCCCGCTCAGAGAGTTCCAACTTTGGTTACATAGAATGGGCTTTTTCCAGACAAGCCTGGCACCTATTTCGCCACCCCGAAAGGACGAGAGGCTTGGTGTCAGTGCAGGGTCAAAGGAGTACTGTGCTCGTAATGAGAGACGTCATTGCGGCTGCGGTGCTCACTCCTTGCCAGAATTATGCTACGAAGACGAACTTATTTTCTTCAAATCGTGAATTTCCTACATGGAATAATGGTTGGTATGGGAAAATTTGATTAACAGCTGTAGGTGGAAAGAAACGATTTCACCTGTTACTGCGTGTTGCTGATTGTGGTCGACCGCGAGAGCGATCCATATTCATTAGTGTTTACCTCATATAGACGCTGTGCACGTAAGATAGTTTTTCGAGACTTCCGATAAATGTTCTATCACTAGAGCATTTAAGCAAAGAAGGCTTCACAGGTTTATAGAAGACTGTGTTCTATAGTCGTGTAGATAATTTTTTCAAGGCATTCTTTTAATTTTAAATATGTTTTGAATTGAAGTTCCCAGAAACAAATCGATAGCGAAGTTTAGATCTTCAGAATTTTCAACACAGAAGCAACAACCGGAAGTAGAAACGATACATTATGAAACGCCACCGTGTAGCACTGAATGGAATCCTGCTTATTTAATTGCCTTGGGGTACAAATTCGCAACGAGCAACCGCGCAAAGTTAAGAAGAGCTCCAGAAGGAGAAAATTTCATCGTGGTAGAATGACATAGCATACATCTTCTAGGCAAGCGTCTATAGAATTAAACGGCTTCTACTTTTGTTAGCAAAGCTCGAAATGAGTTCTGATACGTATTCTTTGTTTGATGAGCTTACACGAGGTTGATAATAACATTTATTATCGGCTAACGTTTCGACGTCTTCGTCTTCATCAGAGCCGATGATCCGAGTCGATGGTCCACGCTTCTTGTTCGTCTCGATGCGGCGGCTTCGCCTTCGTGTCGAGTCAGGTCTTCTTCAGCGTTCCATCTCCTCGAATGAGGCACACTCCTTCAGTGATGCCCTTTTATACACGATGCTGATGGTGAATATAATGATAATGTCCGTTGATAACTACTTGTTTTTCTTCCGGACATGTATCATTGCGCGCATCGTGCAGAAGTCGGTGTTGTTATCAGCTAGCTCAGATCATCTCAATCTTTCGAAACCGACTTTCCTTGAACCTCGGTGTGCTTAATCAATACGTATTCTTTGTTTGATGAGCTTACACGAGGTTGATAATAACATTATATGAAGGTTTATCAACCTCGTGTAAGCTCATCAAACAAAGAATACGTATTGATTAAGCACACCGAGGTTCAAGGAAAGTCGGTTTCGAAGTATTGAGTTCTGATAATTTGTCTTTAAACTGGAAGCGGGCATTTTTTCGCATCGAACACTTCCCAGCGCAAGTTGGGTGTTATCGGTTAGCGAGCTGTTCTACATGGATGAGAGTTGCAAACAATCGCCTAAATAACCTTATTTGTCAAAATAACAAAATGTGAATTGAAGTGAAACTAACAACGTTAATATTTTTTTACTCTCAAAATTAGCTGCTGGGGTACTAAGCTAGTATTATATAGTTTGCTATTGAAAATGCAACGACCTCACCAACACTAGAGTAACAGTATTCATGATTTTCATAAGTTTCTCACGCAATGTTAGAAACAGTGAACTTTTTGCCGACGTTTTGCTGAATGCTCGCACAGTTAATTGCGCTGTAGGAAATTTAAAATCAGCTCAAATCAACGAAATGAAAATCGCTAGCAGTGTAGAACTTTTCACCTAGAAAGTATCGGTTGAGCACTCTACAATGTTTAAGGGACGAGAGAAGGCAACAGCAAACTCTCTATTTGTCTTTGTTATGATTCGGTTTCCAAAATGAACATGATTTCTCAACAGACACAATGAGCACCATGTTTTCTTCGACTATGTTGGTTGACACGTCTGATAATAGGGTTAGCGGTCCTTTGGCAACGAGTCTGACATCGCATAGGACACGGTCAATAATAGTTCTGCCTACCAGTTATCGTTAGTGTGTTGACGTCTACCATTGATTTCGCAAAAAAAAAAACCAGTGAACTTGTCGCAAATGCTGGTTTCTGACGATTTTTGACGCTGTTTATTTCAGTGAATAAATGTCGTTATAAGTTGAGTCCTGCTTATTGAAAGGTGTTGGAAGGCTATTAGCTGAAAGTAAGGATCGATGAAAAGGTTTAAAAATTGGCATCCTCAGTGAGTGTGTGGTACTCAGCTTAGTTGCCAGCTAATCGTAACTTTGTAGGCTTGAAATTACAAGGCGTAAAATAAATGTCAAATAAACATGTGGAGAGACTTGATAGATGTTCCGGCAGATAGACCATTCTGAATCTTATTGATGAACGCTTCTCTTTGGAGCACTGAATTAGTCCGAAGAAGCGGCATCAGCGATTTATTACCACCATGTTAGAGCGAAAAGCATATCGAAAGTGTTGAATACCATTCGCCAAGTAGAGATATTTCTGTGCTACTTCACTGGTTAAATACTGCCCATTACAGATCCTCTTCAACAACTGTGGTTCCCAAAGCAAAATGATTCTGCTTGAACAAGGCTTTTGTAATTTTTTTAAAAGTAGAAAACGGCTTTTCACGCGCCACTGTTCACATTGGATCTACGTTTGACAAGCTATCGGTGGAATGCGGAAGGTGTTGTAAGAATTTCTGTAAACAGCTGAGAAGACGTGACCTCCTTTCTGGTTACATAGTCGTTAATGTGTTATGACAAATAAGATGTTCACCTTATTTTCGCCAGCTTATAGGATGTGGTAGCGCGTCAGACTCTTGAGACTTGGGGTCAGTTGGAATTCCGTAAATTCGGATTGCCTCTCCCATTATCATGCTACCCAATATCCCTCATACCATGCTTGTGACAGCATGCTCGATAACAATGTGAATTCAGCTTCAACCATCCTAAGTGGAGTCAAGTTTCGAAGGTCGGCGTTAAAGCAGATATAATCATAAAATTGAAAATGTAGGCATGGCAGGTGCCCTTTGTTCACCAAGGTAGTGCTTAGCATTACAACGAATCATTTCAGACCATTTCATCAGCAATGTGAAGGTACTTTTACTGCCTGCCGTCCATTTACACTCCCTCGTTATTTTATTCTTTTTTCGCCATGAGTTCTCCAGGAGCCCTAACTAATTCAAACGGGGAAACCACCTTGTCCAATTCTTATACGGTTATAACAATGTCGCTTCAGAACTTGAAATTCTGGTCGAAGTGCTTTTGCTACAGCTCATTAATGACTGTTGTATACTTGGCATTGACGCCCCGGTTATCAATGGCTTCGCATCGTCTTCTGTAACAACAAAGTTGAAGATAGTACCCAGGATCGACTTTCTATTAACCTCGGCATTGGATTATGAATTCCTCGTGTTCTCTCTTAGGAATCGTGAGGTTGTTAAACAGCATACATTTACTTCCATACAATAACACACATACAACACAATCGTAGCTGACGTTTCGGCAGAATTGCCTTCTTCAGAGCCTGGAAGGGTACACTAATACACAACTTACTAGGTCAAACACTTCAGCAGCACAAACAGAAAGATGAAAATCTGAGCGATAACTACAAGATCTACGGCTTCTCGAAAAAACCAACCGCTTTTTTCACCTGTCCTCCACCGAGGAACAACAGCCGCTCAGAGTCGCATATGGCTGACGACTGCAACACCCCCAATCAACGATCGATACGAAGGTAAGGGGCGAGATCACGCGTGATCTCGGGACAATCCTCTCTGCTCTCCATTGTAGGAATTTTGGCATTTATCCAAAAAGCCTCGAGAAGTTTGCGCGTTGCTGTTTTAGTATCCCGTGCGAGGATAGCGACTTTTATATCAAAATCGTCTCCGTTATGCCTTTGTATCCTATGCGTCCCTAGTGGCGTGCCTTGTCTTGTTTTTCGTTTGCGATCTAGGTGTTCTTTTATGCGGATACGTAAAGGTCTGCCCGTTTCGTCAATATATTCGTCTCCGCAAGTACCACAAGAGATTAGGTATATCGCACCTGAACTCATGCAGTCATCGTCCCTGCCGGAAGGGCAGATTACGCAATTTTGTGTTTCACACAGACGGTCATACAAGCGGTTACGAACTAACTGGCGACGAAGAGTACTCGGCGGTATTTCAATTATCGCAGCCGATTCCTCTAGATCTGTCCTTCTTAAGCATCGCTTCATCGTTTCATTTATTTCATCGCTAATGAAGGGCAAGATAAACGGCACTTTGTTTTGGCCAAACCCGTTCCTTTTGGAACGTCGCTTTCCCTCGAAACTTATCTCATGGGGTTACAATTTCGTAGCCATTGGAGATGGCTATTTGCCGAGCCAAGTCGCGCGATTCTTCCCTTAGTTCCCTACTTGTGCACACAGAGGTGGCTGTTTGAAACATGTTTCTCACAAGCGCCCTCTTTGTGTGTGAAGGGTGACAAGAAAGGGAGTGAACCAGGATGTTTTTGTTACTTGGTTTTCGGTACCACTTTGTCATGTAATCGTTACTTGACAAGTTAATTTGAACGTTTAGAAACGGGAGCCAGTCGTCCTTCGGTTTCTCCCGAGTGAACTTGATGTACTCTGACTGCTCTTTCAATAATTCAAAGCATTTGTATATCTCCTCCTGTGTAGAGAAGACGACAAAACAATCGTCTATATATCTGCAGTAGGGTAGCTGCCGGAGACCGAGAACGGGGGCTTCCACTCTAGACATAAACGCAAAGTTGAAGATATTTTTTAAGCACAAGACTAGATCTTGTGCTCTTGCGATGTCTTATTTAGTTTCGCTACCATTAGGATGTGGTGTAGTGCACTGACGTATTCGAAACCGGGTTCGCTTTCGTTCAATTTTCCGATGGCTTGCATCCGGATGACTCGAGTGAAGGGTTTGCCGACGGCAGTTGACAAGAAGATTGTGCTATAGTTGGCCACCTCATCTAGATCTTCTTTCTTAATAACGTCTTGCTGGCTTTTCTGTTGACTGAGAGCCTTCTATCATGACAATTTATTTATTAACCTCTAACATTTGGACTATATTTTATAGACCAGTATTTTGAAGGCGTTGAAGCGTTGTTCATATTGAAGCAGTTTAGCAATTAGAAAATGCGGTCCTCATTCTAGAATTTTTTCAGATTAATATAAATCACCAATGCCTTCTTGGATTGATAGACTAGCTGAAACCAAATCGATTGGGAAAGCATGTAAATAGCCTTAACGTGTTTGTCAAAGCACGAAGCGTAGGCGTAGTGAATGTCAACACAGGTATTGTTCCATTTCAGTTTCAGTTCAGCCATGGACATCCGATTCGCCTCATTTGATCTACAGATGAATACCATGTTCGTGGTCAAACTGGAAATGAGAAAAAGCTGACACCTTTAGCTCGTTTACTCATGAATGTTCCAAAAATTGTTATTTTCCGTTTTCCGTTCCGTTAACGTCGAAGAACACAACGAATGGGGGGGGGGGGGGGGGGGGAGGGGGGGTAGGGGGTACACAAAAAACTGGTTCGACCATCGTGACCTTAAAAATTTACTTGTAAATGGTCTTTCAGCAATCAATTAAACACTGTGAAGTTTCAACGGACTATTTCAGTAGTGAACGATTTGATCGATTTCAAAAAGAAATGTTTATTTGTAACGCTGCACAGTAGACTTCCTTTTCTGCGCAATTTACTCATGGTTGGACCATGTAATTGAGTGACCTAAGCTTTCCATTGCTCGTCTGGTTAAAACTTTGTTAATGATCGGCCTAGAACGAATAAATACTACGATTATTGAGTTGGAGGTAGATTAAATCATTCATTAAAAGTTTTAATGAGCCTCTTTGACGGTGAGAACTACCTGCAAATATTCATCCCTTTAGGACTAAGCGAGTGGATATTATGCGATTGTATTTGGTGTTTTCGTTTAATATAATGTACAGTCACTTCAGTCTTGTTGTCTTCAGAGTAATTTCAGTAAACACTTATAGTTGCGCAAATGTTCGATTTGTCCGTGAATGCCATATTTGCCCATTCGATCGGCTTTGCCTGGGTTGGCGACTCGAAACGCAATGCTTCCATTCTCCGCTCGCGGTCATTCCGCATCGTTACGTAAGGTTAATTGTCGTGTTACATCCTCTTGGAATAGCACTGATATCATTCGTACGAGATGTGAGACAAAAACATGATGGAAGATATTTGTTCCATGAAAAATCTGAGATTTTTCTTCATTCATGTTTGGTCACCAAAAAGATATTAAGGGAATATTTCATGGTAAGTTTTTACAGCACTGAATAATAAACGTGAATGAATGACTTGACATAATAATGCTATAGGTCTCAAGAAATTTGCACTAAACATCAATTCTCGCTTTGTAGAGGAAGCACTAATCGTTTAAGCTGGTGGAGCTGCAAATTACGCCAGCTTTTTTCCTTTCCTTTTCATTTCTTGTAATCATCTTATAGTACTGGTACAAACACTTCCGACCTCTATGACGGTGAAGAGCGTCACCGTCATAGAGGTCGGTCGCCTTTCACGGTATACGTGTCTAATCCCTAAATGTCGCGACACGTCAGAATTTCTTCTGATCTGGTGCTCTGACGACATCGAGAGGTTTGCTTCGTGGCTTCGTTTATTTTTACAAATTTGCGTCGTGTGAGCGGAGCACGAACGCAGTGTAAATATGTCCGATTTGTCCCAACACATTGAACTATCCACGAGCATCATCTGTCAACTACTGGGTGCAATTGTCGTCCTTATTCCTCTCATTAATTCACAAACTTACTAGGTTCCAGCGACACTTTTTAAAGAATATGCTATTGTGAATACAATTTTAGTTACTTCTTGACTTCTTTCTCTGTTTTTTCTTCTTCTCATCTCTAAAAACGCAATTTCACATTGTGATCTTGAAACCAACAAGAGACCTACTCTCAATTCTAAACGCATGTATTTCCCACAGATTTCTAATTTTAGTAATGAATATCACGACGTTGTCGATTTCAAATGCAATGGATTAGCACCACTACTTAAGAGCAAGATCTCGAGTACTTTCAGGTTTCACGTCTTAATGTGAGCCGCCTCCCTTTAACAGTTCGTTTTCGGAAATTACCTAGTAAGACAGTTGTATAAAGCCTACTCGTTCATTCATTGGGTAACATACTTGTTTTAATGACCACTATTTTGTAGGTGGTTTCTGAATTCTCAAATGAGAAGAAATTGGTCGCGAAAAAGCTGCCCAGTATTTCTGGACGTGGCTCAATAGTTTAGAGTCACTCAATGGTCAAGCTTGGGGTGAAACATACGTTTGAACCGCCCGAAGCTTAAAAAAGGTGTATTGATAATTCACGACGAGTTTAAGTGAAAATCGGTTCAGTTAAATATTACTACGTTGTGTGCTAGCTATTCTAACACCTACTGCTACAAGATGGATTTTCCGTTGAAAACAAATTATTATCAACGGACAATCATAATTGACAGCAACTATCCTCTATAAAAGAGCGCTGCTGGGTAAGATTGTCTTATCTGAACGGTGCTCCACTGAAGAAAAACCGACTCGTTACGACTACGAAGACCTACAAAGCGAGGATGAATGAAGAAAAAGAAGATATCCAAACGGTCGCCAAATGAAAGCTGCCTGTGCACTACTCGTAAGCTTAAAAAATCAAAGAAATTTTTAGGGTTTACGGTTTTTAAAAGGTCATGGTTTCTCATCATTTTGAAGCACACTAACCAATTCCCGCTCTTTGAATTGTTGCTATTATCAAACTCGATTAGAAATCGCCCTCCACTGAAGTAAAATTCAAGTGACATAACAATGTATAGTAGAAGCAAGATAAGCACCGCCTTCCAACGATATAATTCTGAGCCACGCCCATAAGGGTTAGGATTAGCGCATTTACATGTCATAGACAAGGCTTAGATTGCACAGTTAAGGACATTATAATTATCACACAAGTTTAGTGCAATTTATTTTGCTACTAGTTTATTGAGATTTGCATTAGTCGTGTACTCCACTCCCGTTATAAAAAAATTTTCGACTAGTTTTTAACTTCGTTTTTCGAAGCAACTTTGAACTTTTGAACCGTTTATATAACTGAAAAACGCTTTGTTTCGTTCTACAGAATTTCTTTGAATCAGTGCCAATTTGGGGTTAATCACTTGCGCAGGGAGTGTATATAGCCGATTCGTGTAACTTTATTTGAGCCTCGTTTTTATGGCTTCTTTGGAAAATGGAAATCAATCTCGCGACTTTGTGAATAATTTTGAACGTCATAGAGAGGTAGACGAATTATGAAGAATTCTATAAACCTTTGTCTAGGAAAAAATGCTCTCGAATGCGCTTCCACTAGTTCGCTCTAGGAAACAGTGTTCATTCATCATTCCGGTCGTCTTGGTACACTTTTGTCTATTTACTACTCCATTGTCTGGATTACTCCTCAGTACTCCTTCCTTTTCTTTTTTAATTCCGTTCTTTTTCCTTTTGCTTGTCACCAAGCTTTTTTTTTACCTTTCACTCCCACCAAGCAATGACTCATGAGAAATGAAGGCCTATATAAGCAGAATGTACATTCTCGAGTTTTCTGTCGTTTAATTTCACACACATGCTGCTATTTCCTTCTTCAGTCGAGCTCATCTTTGTCTTCATCATGAAAATAAGCGTTTTTCGCATATTTTGTGAAGGATCTTTTCGTGAAAAGAACGCTTGCTGCTTTAAAACTATAATGGTAATAAATATAAGCAGGCACTATTACGGCTATCTAACGATGTTTAGCTATTTATTTAGATAAAAGGGTTCTGTCAAAATTTGATTGACAAGGCAACAGCTATTGCTATGGCTTATCCGCAGTATTTTGCATTTTTTTTTTTTTGGCAGACTATGCTGTAATGATAACTGTCTTTTCTTCCTTTCCTATTCGAAAACCTTCCTTTTGTTAAGTAACTTGCTTCGTATTCCAGATGATTCAACACCTTTTAAGGACTTGTTCAATTTTGGTGAGATTTTTAGCAATGTTTTCAGCAGCCTCCTTTTCTACTTAAATATAAATGTAATTTCAGGTAGCACACACTATTATTCTAGCTGAAATAATAGATAACGGATTAATGGGTGAGTTCCGTTTTTCACTGTTTTGCTATTTTTTTTAAAAGTTCACGTAACAGAACTGTCATGCCGCCCTTTTTTTAAAATGACTGACAAGGTCTTCCCGCACTGAGTTACGTTGTTCGTCGAAAAGTAGCCCCGGTGAAGTAGAGTGACCTTGGTAGTAGTGACGCTGTCGTGCAAAAAAAAAAGAATCTCTGAACCTTTTTCTTCAGTGAAAAGTCTGGGACTGCTAATCGTTTAACTGGAAAATCTCTTTCTTTTATCCCGAAGGTCTCTCATGCTGATGAAATCGTTGATTTGACCGGAAAACTGTATGGCTATATGACGATTCCGCATGCAGTATCCAATAGGGAAATCTTTATCTTTCTCTGAGTGAACACTACCCATGCATGTAACCTGTTTTTCGAACATTGTGAAAACACCCAAACATATCATTAGCAATGATTTCTTTCGAGTGATAGTACGTTCAGGTGAACCAGTCATAGAATGTGGTAGTGAAGAACTAAGTGTACGATTTGCAACTCGATCTCCATTTGAAGGACATATTTACGTCAAAGGACACTACTGGTAACTAGTCGAAACATCTTAATTTAATGCTTTAACGAAAAAGGGGAAACTTTCCTCCAGCACGTCATTGATATCGGCCGGAAGAGAAAGCAGGAAGCAATGGGGATTTCTGTTTTGTCATTTGAGGGAAATTCAGTTCGAAGAAATCAGACGACTATTTTAGATCTGTATATAATACCGGAAGAAATCTCGTAACGAAGTACGGTCGCTAACCATTGTTTTTCCTAAAATTGCACAAGATTTTCTAAGGAATTGTTCCCTTTCCTAGTATATTTCTGCTTAAATAGTAATGCGCCGATTGAAGGACAGACGACTGCCGTTCGGATGCGTCGCTTCAAAACACAGCCAATTTAACGATTTCTTTTGCAAATTGTGATGTACTACGACAACGATCGGCAAGTTTATTTTCTTGGCTTCTTCAGTGCAACATTTCAGTTGATAATTTTGTTGAACTACTTTTTAGTCTTGTGCAGTGTGCTATGAACTCTCCCATCGATTCCCATCTTTTGCCGTAACAGCCGACATTTTAGTGGAAACCTGTAAACAAAAGTTGAAAAATGTCTTTAAACCCTTCAGTTATCGTTCCGCATTTAGCTAGTAAAATACAAAAAGAAATCATGATACATGTGTTCGCCAACAAATGAAAATGAGAAAACTTGTTACCTTCTTGATACTCAAGTTTCCTAAGAAAATCAATAAAATTTTGCCGGATGTGATTTTCTTTTCACAGTGACTGCAGTCGACTAGCTACCTCTAGGTTTTGTATAACTAAATTATGCCTTTGTAGGTACACTTCCTTTTTTTAAATACAGCTTTGAAGCTACACTTTGCTTTTTTGTTGGGAATCACGCCATCTCCGTTAAATACGCAAACTTTGCTCGTTCTCCAGGCAGCGTATCAGCGGTGTTTTTTTTTTTTAATAAGGTGAAACGCTACTATATGGGGATTTAGGCACAGGACTTTGAGATAACATGAGATGACGAAGTTAATAGCGATTACAATTTCTAAATTTTGTTTTCAATAATTGTTCATCATTATCGCACACATCATCAACCATAGTTCAAGACTGGCCTTTGTTCTAGAACACGTAGTATCAAAGAAGTATCTATACGGTTGTCAAGATTGTCTACTTCTTCTTAAATATAAGAGAATGAAAGATTTTACTCATAACTGAACTTTTGATAAAAGCGATGCCAGAGGAATTCACTGGCTTATGGGGCAGAATGCGCACATGCCATTACAAGAGGTCAAGAGACACTTGAACGCTCGAGTAGAACGTTCAAGTATTTTATTTAATGTGTTTTCTTTCACTATAGTATAGAAAGGAAACTGATGTAGGAAGTTCACGACATCATGAAGCAAACCAGTTGAAGAATTTTTGCATTTCAGAACCACCCAAAAGGACTGATATTAACGACGACGATTATAATATCGTTTCACCCGGTATGATAGACATTTGTGAACACGGAGACTGGGCTACTAATCAAATTGGTGTTATATTCTAGATGTTTGTGACGAAAATCGACAAATCGTATAAAGTGCAGTGCTTCTACGCAGAGGCGGTGAGAACGGTAACGCAGAATTTGAACGTCAGGTATTGAGTTAGATTACTGAAATCGCATTTCCATTAAGCTTGTCGTAGTAAAACTTGGCAGACAAAGTCCTATTGTCTATCAAATTTCACAGATCATTTTTCACAGTGCTGCTATAATATAAATCAATCTAGAAAAGCGCCCCCAAGAAGACATGAAAACGTGCAAACTTTTCTTTCGAAGGTGTCTCTTCGGCTTTTGTTTTGCTTTGTACGACAATGGTTTCAACATAGACAACAAGCCCAACTACAATTACAATTTCTTCTTTTCCAAGCCGTCCTGTCAAAAGTCAAAACTGGAAGCTATTGTCTGAAAAAATCATGCAAGAAATATAGCCTCCAAGCCAATAATCCAACTGCTAAGTTTCCTTGTCCTTGCAACAGTGATTGCTACTGACGATTGGAGAGAGTTGGCTCGAGCTTTCTGCGCCCACTCGACTATTAAAAAGATGCACGTAATACAAGAACTAGATGTGTTTGAGAATTTTTTTGAACATTTAGTAAATTTCTTCAGTTATTTAGATAGTGAAATAGGCGCACATTGTGGAGAACGTGTTAAATACGACCGCGAAACAGCATAATTTTTCAACTATTGTTGGATACAACTACAATGATGCCGAGATATTTATATGTTTCTACGAATCGTCCTTACTGAAGTGATACGAGGTTGGTAAAAGTTGTCGCTGTTGTTGTTGTTGTTGTTGTTGTTTTTTTTTTATCGTTGACGTTTCGGTGAATTTGCCTTTCTCAGAACCGTGCTGCTGCGAGCGGAACGGCTCTGAGAAGGGCGAAATCGCTCATCAAACAACAACAACGTCGAAGACGACAACAACAACAGCGGCAGTAACAACAACAACAACAACAAAAACAAAAGCATCAACATCAACGAAAACTTTGACCAACCTCATATCAGCTCAATGAAGGCAGTTAGTAGAAACAATAAATAAAAACCAATATGTTTTTTGATCGTTGACGTTTCGGTGAATTTGCCTTTCTCAGAACCGTGCTGCTGCGAGCGGAACGGCTCTGAGAAGGGCGAAATCGCTCATCAAACAACAACAACGTCGAAGACGACAACAACAACAGCGGCAGTAACAACAACAACAACAACAAAAACAAAAGCATCAACATCAACGAAAACTTTGACCAACCTCATATCAGCTCAATGAAGGCAGTTAGTAGAAACAATAAATAAAAACCAATAAATAAACATCCATTATTTATGCTACGTTTTCTAAAAAATCTGTTTTTTGAACTACTACAAAATGCTGCGTTGTTTAAGAAAGGTGGATTCCGAGCCAGATTCGAACTCACTATGCCCCCCATCTTTCCGGGTTCTCAAGCGTTGCCCACTGCACATCACTGAGGCCCATGATTTGCCTTTCCCTCAGCCAGTTTCTTACTCTAACGATGGCATCAGTAATCACTCGAATCTAGCTGAGGGTCCAAGTTTTGCAAAAATCTCAGCACTATTGTGGTTATATTTCGCATAACACCTTGGCGAAAAGAAATAATATGCATTAAATGCAAAGTTAAATATTGTCGGATATAATTTTAAGAAACCGTATCCTTTCATGTCTAGCACAAGATCCTCTTAGTCAAGCAAAGCTTATTGTGAAGTAGCTCCATCAATTGAAAATATAGTCTCTATTTATTTCTATAGAGCGCTACAACTGCTCGTCTCCGCTCACTCAAATTCCACGAAGAGTACTATTCTCTTGGGGAAAGGGAACTTGTTTTTACTAGTTTTAGCTAAAAAGTAGTTCATAATTGTCAGCAGGGTTTCTCATTGTAAAAATTCTGGCCTTATGTAAGCTTATGAACAAAATGTTAAGTTGCTTCTCGCCTTAGGAGACTCTATGTGGGTTTAGCTTCCTGTGTGCATTGCGGTTCGACATCCAGTTACAAATCCACTATTATGTAATGAAAAACCGGAATTTGGAGAATTGTCAGTCAAAATCAAAAATCTTAATCAATGTCAGATGTTAAATGATCAAATGAAGAAAAGAAAACAAATCAAAGACAAATATTTAAATTATTGTGAGAACTAAGTCCAAGAATATTAAGAATGATAAAGAGTAAATTTTTTCAGTGAAGGAAAAGAGATGCAAAAGAATGTCCTGGTAATAATTGGGGATGAGGGAGCTGCTACGGCGAGAAGACCATCCAGTGTTTTTTACGAGTAGGATAGCTCTTCCACTTAGGGTCAATTGACCGGCAAATTTCACCTAAATACCAGTTTAATGCAAGAAGTATTTGATTTTCAGCGACACCCAAAAACTTGCAGAAGGCACGTTTACATCGAATGCTCCTCTTCCAGAATGTAGATACCAGGTAATTCTCCCAATTTCACTTCCATGTTTTTCGTCTCAAAATTTGATAGTGGTCTCTCAGTTACAAATATGCTGCCGTCAGTAGAATTTGATAAAGTTTTGCTTCTCTAACTGCAATCTTTGAACGGAATTTAGACTAACAGTAATTAATTCTACCTAATTTTTGATTACGTAGAAGGGCATAGCCAGTATTTTCATATCTATGATTACATAATATTAAGCACAGGCATCGATATTATTAGTACTCGTTTCTTTTTAAGAGTACGGATACGGAATTCCAGGCTTTGGCTGAGAGGGTCCAAAGCACATCGCTTTTCTTTCAATGGCATTCGCTGAAAACATTGTTCTGATTATATTTCACCTAGGCCTTTAAAAGTTGACTTAATCCTTCGGTCATATGGTACAAGACGAGAGAGTGCAAACAAAGAAATAAAGAATACAAACTTGTTTTAAGAATGAAGGTTCAAAAAGCTACTGGAAATAAGTAATAATTGCCACAAATGTTGGAAAGACATTGCTCGAATTGAGTGTAATCTTTTTAGTTTTAGTACGTTTCACAGTACTCTGTTGTTCATTTGCTTCCTTATTGCAGTTTCCGTCAGTTATAAAATTTGGAGATGGAAAAGGTTTATGAACATGAAAAAATATAGTACGTAGCATCCGCATTATTCTTATTTATATTATGGCTATGTATTGCGGCTTACCCTGGAGAAGTCATGGTGCAATTCTATGTTTACCTTGGTAGTAGATTTTGCTTGTGCCTTCTTTGAGCAGCTCAACCTACGGACCAAAAATGTTTCCGTTAATAAACATGGTCTTGACGAAGTATCGACGGTGAACCCAGTGTGGACATTTTTAGGTGCTTGATGGTGGAAAGGGCGGAAACCCACTGACATTTGCTTCAGTGGGGCAACTAGTATATCATGAGTGGACGTGTGACCCAGAAGGAAAACTCTCAGGTTTCACTTGAAAATTCGAAAATGATAATGAAATTGAGAGATGTATTGTCTAAAACATTGTTTATAAATGAGTACGCAAAATCCAACCATACTTCTTTTCAGAGGATTCTCCATTTTGTGCGACAGTTCATTCGTGCAATGTTAAAGAGGATGGTGGCCGTGAAGTGTTACTACTTGATGAAAACGGATGCGCCGTTGACAGGTCTTTAACGATTTTCGTTATGAAATCGTTCGACGATAATTATTTATCCTCTCCTCACTGCTTTAACTGCTTACTGGCTTTCATGCCATCAGTGGTTCTAAACACCATATTAGAAATATTCTAGAAAAAAGTCGAAGTCTTCTTAAATACTCGGTCCACTATAGGATGCACATTACTTTCGAAATAGCACCTGTGGTATCATTGCATATATCCAAAAATGCGTCGCGTTAACTTATTCACATTTTAAGAAAAGTTCTATTTAAAGCGATTATCTAGGACTTTTAAGATGGTTCTGTATAATTCTTAATGAGTTCAAAAGGAGCGATATCACAGACATTTTCGAAATCCTTGTGAATTATTCATAGCCGTTGCAGTCTTGATGGGAAGCCAAAAAGTAGAGCTAACTAATCAAACTGATTTAACACATGCGAGTCCACATCACTTCTATAGATGTCAATTGCAATAGAAGATTATGGCCGGTATTACCCCTGTAGAGATCTTTGTGTTTCTGGCCCTCGATCTTGGCACAAAGAGCCCTTTTCCTATATTTTTTTCTGCATTCCTACATTTCACTCGACACCTTGTCCAGCGTAGATATTTTGACGGGCGAAAGTTGTGAATCGAGCTACATTCCGTACCTAGAAATGCACAAAAACCTTTCTTCAAACGATTCATGGATCGCTGTTATGACTGTCAACTGACTGTTATTCCAATTTTTGTCACTGTGATAAAGCAAGTCATCGTATGGAATTGGAAGTGGGATAAGAATACGAAAATAGGTTCAAAGTAGGCTACGAAAACTTCCAAATGCTAGTATTAACTACTACTATATAGTAAATAGAAGCATATATATTATTCATAACCATTGAACGATAGGCCGAACTGCCTTCTATGATAATGTCACCTTCACAGCTTCTCAAGTCTTCTGATCGAAATATTACCGTCTATTTCCGAAGAAACACGAAATTGAATGTCTTCGCGAATGTGTTACGCCAAATTTCGTAATCACAGTCGCAATTCAGGTCTTACATTCACAGCCTCTTTACTGCTTGCTTTAGCAGTAAGCACAGAATTTATCTTGTTTTCTATTTACTACTATATATGGATCTTGCGAAAAGTGATCACGTGGGATCATATCCACGACTATCCTTGGCGAATTTGCTATTCGTCTCTGAAAATGTTTATCCATCGGTGATGTCTTTGCAGGTACCTTCTCAACAATTTAGATTATACTTCCGACCTTACAGGCGGTCAAATATCACAGGTTAGCGCCTCATTGGACTTGTAGTTCATCCTTTCAAAAATTATCAGTGTAAAAGCGTACCGAGAGCGATTAAGGTATTCAAATTTGCCGATCAACACTCGTTGTTTTTCCAATGTCAGATTCGCCTCAGTTTGAAAGAAGGACCAGTTTGCCGAGTGAGAATATATTCAAAATTTGATTACTTTTTTTTGAAAAGAAAACCATCTAAAACATTTAGCGGTCATCGGATGATTGTCCAAAAGTTCTTCGCGGTAAACGCTCAACAGGAAGCAATAGTCATGAGGACAACGTTGATGTCGTCTCACAGTACATGACTATTTTCGACATCGATGGTTCCGGTGGTAAATCTTGGCTTTGACATTTTGGCTGCTCGATATGTACAACCTAATTTCAGAAAAAATGTCAGAAATATCAGCAGCTTTGCCTTCTAGTCAACAGCTCCGTAATGGAGAAATATGCGTTTCACAACTAGCCGCTGGATCTCTGTTGTCCCTCTTAGCATCATCACTATTGATCTGCATACTTTCCATCGCATTTGCCGCTTATTGGAAAGTTTCTAACGATGTAAAACATGAAGACTAAAACTGCTTTGCTGACTATATTCTTTCTTGTCTATATACTCTCGCGACTTTGTCATTGTCTATACGGATGTTACGACTTTACCTTCAAATAGCATATTACATGTAGTGCCTACATGTACATATAGTCTACTGATTAACCACCTATCAGTTTCCTTTATATCCACAAGAGCCAGATCGCCTGACATATTTTTCTCATGTCCGTTTGCCTCATTGTTCGACTTCCACCAGCTGATGAGATGACACATCTACTTTCATAGCTTTTACGCGTTTCCACGGTGTAAACATTTGTTAAAACTTCCGACTTCATCTGCTGATATGCATAAATTATATGTATTGCTATAAATCGAACAGCTTTAGGTCATCTGTGGAACTCTGTGAAACCCATATTCTCTACTTGTTGGACAGCTGGGCGCGAAATATTGCTTGGGACTTAGAATCAATTTAATAATAGGCCGACCACTGCGTTTCGCATTTGAAAAAGGATAGAATGCACCCGAAAATATATTTCCTTTCTTAATCTAGAGCGTTCGGACATGTCAATGACAAAGTCGCCACCAGTTCCAATGGTTCGCGTTTTTACATGGCCGATCGATCAGCTACAGCTGAAGGAAACACGAAAAACGCTATCTTAAGAAACAAACTAGACGTCATTGATTCTCTTTTCGAAAATTGATGTCTTTCGATATGACGATTTAACTGTTTCACTATTGCATTAGATTCATCAAGAAGGCCATTCATTCCGTAATGAATAGCAGGACCTTTCTCGAGCGCCATCGTGGTCTTGAGATGAAAACTAATTGTTAACATGGATTTAGCCTTACGCAGTAGTCATGTTAGATTGTTTATTTTTTACTTGGGTAACCCAAGAGTAGCAAGAGAGATAATTTTTTTAGGAATTCGATTTTGATCGTATTTATGCTGTTATAAAAAAAAATAAAAGCTCTCGGCGTTGATCAATCCCTGAGGGATGCGCCATGCATTCGACTTCATTAAGTATCGTTGGAGGTGATTGAATGCATATCTGGCCTTTACAATGACTTGCGGTGGCCTGCCGATGTATCGAGCCAGTGTTGCTATCCTCCCAGACAAGCCTGGTACAAATTTGCCGATCCCGAAGGGATGGAAGGCTTGGTGAGCCATGGGCGCATTTCACGTGCGCGCCGCAGTGGCGCCTCCAACCACTGTGCCACACGCGCCACGATGCTGTTATAACTTATGATATTAGATCAATATATAACGAAGCTAAGCACTACGTTATGACCTGTTAATTTGGTCCAATCAATGAGCTCTTAAATAGTATTAAGCATCAAGGCAGATAGTCCAAGAAGGGTTAATAAACAAACTATAATCAAGCCTGAATTTCGACTTGACTAATTGTGATACCTGTTGATGACGTATGAATGCTCTTGAGGGCCTTGAACTGTCGTAAAATTCAAAATCAAGTAAACAGAATCATCTAACTTGGGTTGTGGTACATTTGATCACGTCATATGCCACTAGTTCGACGCTCTTGACTTATTGAAACCTTGAATTCATCGAGCAAGCAGTCCACAGAACAATGTCTTTTGTATAGTTTTTTCGAAGTCGTACCTATGAAAGGAGTACTTATCAGATTTTTTTATTCTTTTCTTTTTGTTCTATGTGATTCCACGATGAATGCCGCCCACAGCTAATCACTTTTTTTTTGACGAGATTGGCTTGCTTTCTCGCATCCCTCATCTCCGAATGTGTTCAGATTTGCGTACAGGTTTTAATGATGCTTGTGGTACTAGTCTTCTTTATTAATGCAATTTAGCGATCAAAGTCGAACGAATTCTGCCTGGAATACTTTCTTAAACTGCTTAATTAACATCACTTTGCTATAAGCCCCTATCCGGTTAACGGTTCGTTCTCTCCGTTCCCTGCAGAATCTGGATGTTCAGAGTCGAGTGTACACTACTATTAGTTTTTATGATATGGGTCCTCGTGCCCTCAGTGAGTCGAAACTCTACAACGAAAATCTTCTATAATTTTTAGAAAACTGCACTAAGGCTCTAGAAAACCTTAACTAAAAGTGGCTGTCAGTCTTTTTGTGGAAGGAGTTTTTTTTTTCAGACAAATCTAATATCAAATATGTGTGTAATTACATGAGCTCAGAAATGTTTTTGAATATCGGGCTATGTAAATGGCCTTGAACCACTCGATCTGCTTCGTACAATCATGATTGTGTTGTAAGGACTGTATCCATCACGATTGCTAATCAACACCAATATTTTGTTGAGATTTTGCCGAAAGATGTGAAAAAGAAATATTCGGTGGCTTGTGATGATATTGCTTCCGAAATTTTACAGCATTCTGTCCCCTTAAGATTGAGTGTCTTGGACAGCAGAACTCCGTAAGATTCTGTAGTGGTTACTTCATATGTATCCTGAGCCTTGTTCATTTATTTTTCCTCGGTAGATCTTCGTATACATTTTTTAAAGAGCTTTCTCTAGTAATAACATGTTTTTCTCTAACAAGCTTCTTCTAGCTCGAATATAATTTTTCGACCTCTGTCTTCCCTAGCTTGATGTTGAAAGGATCTCTCTTAGAGTAGACATTGAGCGTATTTGTTTGAAGCAGCTTTTAATCATCTCCGACTTTCCTATAGTTCGATAGCAGACTTTTGGCCAAATTTACTCGTGCGATACAATCTGCACACCAGCTATTGCGCCAACGCACTCCTAAGGTGTGAGTATACCTACAAAAATGTTTTAGGCCTCTGTCAAATCGGCGCAACGGGGGATGAACTTAGCTCCGTTGCTCCACATATATCATACGGAGGTTCGCTTTTGGCCATTTGTACACCATCTGGATGCGTACCATGTAGCAACAACAAGAAGATAAATTCCTTTATGTCTATTATGACTTGTGATGATTTAGTCAAACCCCCTACTATTTCACAAATTTCGTTTGCTATGAACTGTATTCTATGTTGTAAAAAAGAAAACTCGAGGAGCTCTGCATAAAGTTTCCACCTAAAAATGAGAAAATGCATGCTCTTGCACACATTTGTAACAATCCTGCTTTTTTTCTTCTGCTGACAATTTTTCTGTGAGTACTTGAAAACTTGATGGCATTACATACCTATTGAACTGATTTTGTCCTAGAGTTTCAAAGATGCACACAGTTTTTCAACAATGAGTTTTGTTCCCGAAGTAAGTTAAATGCAATGTAGACAGCTTAAAATAACCTCGATAAATTTAGGGACATCCAAATCCTACTGGCCGAAATCGTTCTGGTCTAATTGCTTGCCTACCTGACATTCGATTCCCAAAATTTCAGAAATTTATCGTCTATTAATAAGAAAATTTTGGATGCTGTTTGTTTTAATTAACAAGGTTTCCTTCTACTTTCGGCATTGCTAAAGCTTTAAGGTCTTTTGTATTTCCACCAGCAATGTTTGGATTCTATAATAATCACATCGTTGGAAGTCTGTTGAAGTATATGGTTTTGGAAATCCGTGGTTATTGTCATCATTCGCTTGTACTAAATTTTAGAAGCAGTTTTCCTTTGCATCATTTTCACTAGTTTTAAGCCGTCGATCCTTATCATATGAGCACTACGCTTCGGTCAATTGTGGGAGAAGGATGTGTGACCATAGATGGAAATTAGAACAAACGGCTAATCAAAAGTGGCCACGCATCTGCATTATGAGAGAGGTGGATTCAGGGAATGGGCACTTCGTTCTGCTGTACCAAATTTTTTCACATCTTTATTTGGTTTTCATAGAGTGAAAAGTACTTTATGGTAATGGTGGCCAAGTTTACGAAATGACTGACAATTTTATGTTCACACCGAACTGTCGAAAATTGGGGGAGCTATGGCTGCGATCGCATTAGCTCCCGGAAAGGGTGATGGCGTGTTCGATCCCCATTGCGGACACCTGCGGTCCGGAACTCTGGAAATATCTCAGCTCTATTGTCGTTGTATTCGACCCAATGTAACATCTCCGAAGCTGTCAATGGAGATGAACTTCCCCTTAAGCGGTAACATATTGCCCTGAAATTAAACAGAGCAGCAGAAAACCGTCTCCTTCAGCAAGATTTAATATTAAACAAACAGCAGAATAGTTCAAAACTTTAGAAACTATATCACAACGCAATAAAAAATGGCTTAATAAATGGTTCAGCTGAATTGTGAAAAAAAACATTGTTGTTGAGTAACACTTATGACAGAAACGGTATGTTTATAACAATCACTGTAATACTCTGGATGTCGGGATGTGAGAGTCAGAAAACCTTTCTTGCCTTTTCAACAAGCAGAGTCACTGGACAAATTTGGTACAAGACACGGATAGGTGCCAGGTCGAATCAGTCGGTAATCGATTGGTAGACAAGAGACTGCCCCAATTTCAACGTCGCTCGCCATTTTATGCAAGATAGCTACCGTACTGCCATAGAGTTTTCTCAGTCACAATTTATCTCGACTTTTCCTTTTGTTCATTTTTTTGCTGAATTCAAATTAGGACTTTTCACTCATAAAAGATGCATTAAAGTAGTTCATTTTGACGGTTTCCATACCCTTCAGCCACTAAAAAGAACCACGATTAGTGGGAGACGAGTTTTTTTTCAAAGAAATTAGATCGAAAGAAGACATATTTTTCCCAGAAAGCAACGCCGGGAAATGAACTGAAACAATTCATCTCGGCTCGAGTTTTATGAAATTGCTAGTCATTTTGTTTTAGTATTCACTTTTTTTTTTTAAAGACCCGCCTTCCCATCTATTGCGCGGTTCCCAGCACTTCTCACGTTTGACTCGTTTTCTCGCATCCATAAACTAGTAAGGTCATCCAACTGTTATGCACGACTTCGCTCTCTTCTTGACGAATTTTTTTCCCCATTGAATGTTGTCATCTCAATGGTTTACCGCCTCATCGTGTCTAGAAGGTGTTGCTGTGTGTCGGACTGCTTTGTACAGCGCAGGGATACCTGTCCCCAACAGGCTCTCCCAAAATGAGAACGAGTCCGGAATTTCATTTAGAAAGCCCAGCTAGGAATAAACCAACACCACCACCCACCACCATCTTGGTATCAAACTAGTACGGTAGGAAATCTCCCTCTGATCCACAAGGGCGGAGACTGCCTGTGGTAGTGACGACCTGAGGCAGACTTTGGATAGCCTGACCTCGGGATTCTAGGAAACCACATTGGTTTAGGTAACAAATCTCTGAAAAATAGTGATTATGCTGGGGCCCGCACAACCAGTGAGGGGGGGTCCAAGTATCCAAATACTGAATGCTTCAGAATGCTAACCGAGTCGATTTTCTCTGGATCCCCTAGATAACCAGACTAGAGCGTTTCCAGTTGGTTTACAGGGAGTGTGTTTTTTTCGACAAGCTCGGTAACAATTCCGTCTCGCATGGTTGAAAAGCTTAGTGAGCTCGTAGCGAAATCGAACCAATGCAGAACAATCGAACCAGTCATGATGATCGACACCACTACCACTGCGTTAACCGCCCTTACCAATCACTTTTTTGACCCTAGTTGCTAATGAGGTAACACGAATTCACTTCATTCTTTTCCAGCATATCGTTGTCCTAATTTCAGAAAGATTGCAGATATCTCATAAGCAAATTGTACGTTCTCATGTGAAAACTTAATTCTGCTATATCATCCTCTAACTATTTTATAGATAATTTCCAAAAACTCGTGTTGCATTTTACTACTAAGTGTGTATTTTATGCTTAAATCACAGCTTCGAACTTACGTTTTTATGGGAAGGTAGTAATAAGGAGTTAAAAAGACTATGCTGCCGGCATTGATCAATCCCTTTAGGATGCGCCAGGCATTCAACCTCATCAAGGATTGTTAGAGGTGATTGAAAGCATATATGGCCTAGACAGCAACTCAGAGTGACTTACTCTTGTATCGAGTCAGTGGTGCTATCTTTCCAGGCAAGTATGGTACCAATTTACAGGCTCCGGAGGGATAGAAGGCTTGGTGAGCCCACGGTGTGTGGGATCGATCCTATGTGTACTGTGGGGCGCCTTCGACCACTGCGCTAGAAAGCAAGTGGCATTCCTGAGCTGGAAAGTTGTAGTTTATCACGATTTCTTCATCCTTTTATTACGAAATAGCGACCGTAGGTGTTTGCGGTGGGGATCGAACTCGCTATTACTCTTTTCGGGGCTAACGCGTTAACTGTCACACCATGCGGCTTCACAAATATCTCAGTGTCATTATGGTTGTATTTCACATAACATGTTGCCGTGAAAAATTGTACTATACAGCAAATGAAAAGTTAGCATTGTGTTAATGTCGATTTGTTTTCCCAAGGTCAATTCCGTTGACGGATGATTGTCGATGGCACTGGTAGAAAGAAAGCTAGCAGAGACAGGCGAAATGAGGGACCCGCATGGTGTGGTCGCCAACGGGTCAGCCTCCGAGGAAGGAATAATATTGCAATCGCTCCCCAGCGCAGACACTTGCCATGGGGAGGTCTGCAAATATCTCAGCATCATTATGTCTAATGAGTCACTCTGGTCGGAGTTTTTGATCACAGTTCTCATGACGAATGATGACCAAATAAGTTGTGGTAGACGAATGGAAACGAAATAGAGAGAAAGAGATATTTATAGCAATTCGTATCTAATCAATACCTTCGATAGACTAGTTCCTATGGGTAATCGCAAAAATATGTGTTTTACAACTTTCATATAGAACATTTTAGATAGACTGATGTGTAAACAAAACTTATCTAAAACTCGAGTTTAGTTCTATCTTTTCTTAATGAACAAATCCGACGTTATTATTACATTATTTATTCATTCACAAAAGGCGGCCTCGCCTTCGTCAGAGCCTGAAAAAGTCAAATTAACCACAGTTCCACTCAGTCAAACACTTTGATAACCGTACCAGATAAAACTTTATTTATAAGTTCCCATTATAGTAAGCAGCCTCTTTTAAACACCTACTGCTTTGTTCGTTGCAAGCTTTTCAGTTAATTGGTGGAAACAAGCCAAATGGAGTCTTACATGGTTTGGGTATCTAGCCAGCTCAGGTCAACAAATCGGCCTGCGGGATGGTGTGTGGTTACTCATAATCATAAGGCATTCCTAATTGCAGTTCATTTTTAGACTTAAATTTACCGAAAATGCATGAAGAGTTTTACGCGCTGATGTTTTAGATTCCTATTCGAGAGTAGTGACTTTTACTTGAAAATTTTTTCCGTTATGTCTCTGTATTTCACGCATCTCAGCAGAGTATTTGGTTCTACTTCAAATTTACCAAGAAGATGTGCACACAGTGCTCCATCCGTTTTGTCAAAGTGTTCGGCTTCACGCGCACTACATGTGATTTGATACACCTACCAGAACTCATGCAATCACTGTCTCTATCACTGGGGCAAATTATGCAATTGTACCTCTCGCACAAGCCGTTAGAATTTCAATTTCATGTTTTAACTTAAGAGTCCAAATCAAATAAACAAAACACTACATAATGCTTTAATGCAAAAAAAATCGCGAGCTAGATTTCTTCTAGCATAAATCACGTGCAAGGAGTTCAGAGCACAATGGTAGTCATGCCGATCATAACGAGCACAGTTCTAGTTCAATTTCGCTCCAGGCTCACGAAGCCTTTCATCCCTACGTGGTCGAGAAATTGCTACCCGATATTTCCGGAAAAAAACCACTCTCTGCAATCCAAGTGGGGCCTCTCTAGCCCGGCTATATCGAAAATCCAGAGAGACGACTGGACCAGCATTCTACAGCATTCAGTATTAAGGAAAATACCCAAGCAGCAGCAGAAAGCACACCTGAAAGTTGGAAGACCTTCGTAGATGATTGATGCGAGGAAACGAATCGAATGTTAGAAGTGCTGTGATCTACAAAGTTGGTGTAAATGACGGGTCGTGCAAGAAAATTCATGTATATCGTCGACATTACCAACACCAAGATTGGAAAGATTCATATTGAAAGTGAATAGGCAAGTATAAACTGCCCATTATTCCACGACCTTTGCCTGAGCACCGCAATGAGCTAGGTTGCTTCCAGTTGAATGAAGAGCAACGAATTTTTCCTCTGACGTTCTTTTGACGAGATTAAAACAAACGAATTTCGCCATGCTCTGTTGCTGGTGAAGAAGAGTTTAAGCACGAGTGGCCTCGTAGCAGATATGGTATTCATTTAAGGAGCTGGTACCGAACGGATCTAACAATTATATATGTTTTGAAGTCACTTGGTTGCGAGATTTTCGTCAAATTGGCAATAAAGTAGATTCTGTCTATATTGAACACACTTATTTACATATTTATGACTATTGCATAATTGGTATACGGAAAAACGTAAATTCGTTTGATACAGTGAAAACAGAAAGCACGTAGATTGAGTACAAATGTGTCTCGTGAGATGCATGTATTTGCCTTAGCCCCTTTCGAATTTTTAACCTCCCTAAACTAGGATAAGGAGCAGAATAGCTTTACTGCTCAGCAACCCAAGGTATTTTATGCATGGAAGAGTGATAGCCAAAAGGGTAAACTGTGGAATAAAATACGTAGTTAATGACTGTCATTTTATGGCTGTCACTTATTAAAGACAACGAAAATCACCTGAAATATCTAAAAAAATCGCTAGATACTTAGATCTCAATGACTTACTGCCTGAGAACAATTCATGCTATCTATCCTGTCAATTTCAAAAGTGAATAACGATCATAACGATCAGCTAAAACTGGAAATTGAACGTATTTTCTGCAGTTTTATGAGCGAAACAGTGAAAAAATCACTTTCCACGACACCGATTTATCGAATCGACACGGATTACCTTCGCTTCATTGTGTGGCTTTTTTTAGGGCACGAAATCATTTAAATGATGGTAGAGGCTGTTACTGACAAATGTCTTCATATTCACGCTGAATTCTTCAACAACATATATTCCTATATTCACGCTGTCACATCTCAAGATATTAAAACAAGCATTCTATAGTTCTACGACAAAAAACAAATTTACGCGACAGTTTTTTTGCTTTATGTGTGCCGAGATTACTGTGAAAAGCGTTTTACAGATGGACACCTTAGAGAGTACCTTGCAGATCTTTGGCTGTTTCTAATATTTTAACTAGCTCATTTCTTGCAGGACAGTAACAGCAACTATCATATTCCTGCATTTAGCAGAGGTGCAAGATAGAAATACAAAATTGTTTTCTAGCTTGTATGCGTTTATAAACAATAATCCTGATCGTACACCACACGTCGATTCCTAGGACCACTTTCTATGACGCTATTAGGGTCCGAGCTATTGAGATTTACTAGAAAACGCGAAGCTTTTTTAAAACTTTAGGCATAGATTGCAGACTTATGCAGCATTTTCAAAACATCATTAAAGATGGTGGAAAAAACGACTTCCTTACAGTCACAGTGAACTGCTTACCCAATAACATACAATGATGACTAGATAGCAGGCTTGATTGATTTGTCATTCCTCACGTAGTGATCATACCGCCTGCGATTTGGGTGACTTATTACTGTTTAGGTTTCAAAGAATTGTTCATGCTGATGATAAAATGTAGGTCTACAGCTTCGGCGTAACTTTTCGTTAACAGTGTTTACTTTTTTATTCTCTGCCTGATGCAATTTTCAAAGCAAGGTATTATACAAAATCAACTAAAACGATGTTGAGATATTCGGAAAACTTGGACTTGGATCACGGGCCAGATCGAACCATCCCTCGCTCATGCATTACAGACTGCGCCACGGACCCCCTTGCTCTGCGTTTCTCTCAGCTAGCTTTCTATTTTCCAGTGCCATCAGCAATCACCCATCAATGAGATTGATTTGGGGAGCCCGCATCGGCATTGAATCCAGTTAAGCTGATGCGGCAGTCGAAATCACAATGTTTACTTTTTTATTTACCGCCTGCTACAATTTTGGGGGTAGCTCAGCATTGTTGTGGTTGTTTTCGCTAGCATTTGATCTGGGAAACTAGAGATCACTATGTCCTTTCCACGCCCTAGATTCATCAACATCTGCGTAAGCGTTAAATGAAGAAAAACAGGAAACATAAAAGGATTTCAGGTTGCAATCGCAATGTTAGCTGCTTATTTATTATTTACAATTTTTTGCGGTAGGGTACTATGTGCGACACAACCACAATGGTGCTGAGATATTTACGAAACTCCAAGCGCAGGCGTCTGTGGTGGGGAACAAACGCACTATTACCATTTCCGTGGGCTCACACGATCACCACCACACAGTACGTGTCCTTCGCCTAGCCTTTTCTCTCTGGTAGAGAGAAAACTGAGAGGAGAATGGTGAAACAAGGGACACTCATGATGTAGCGCCATCCACGGAAAGGATAGTAGCGCGTTTGTTCCCCACCTCAGATGCCTACGGTACTGAGTTTTGTAAATATCTCAGCACTATTGTAATCCCGTAAGGGCGCGTGTGGCGCAGTGGTTGGAGGCGCCTCTGCGGCACGCACGTGGAATCGATCCCTGCGTCCATGGCCCACCAAGCCTTCCATCCCTCAGGGGTCGGCAAATTGGTACTAGACTTGTCTGGGAGGGTAGCAGTACTGGCTCGATATATCAGCAGGCCACCGCGAGTCATTGCAAAGGCCAGATATGCATTCAGTCACCACCAACGATACTTAATGAAGTCGAATGCACGGCACATCCTTCATGGATTGATCAACGCCGAGAGCTTTATCCTTTTAGCTTATTGTAATCTCTTGTTGATCCATCCAAAATTCATAATCTGGTTTTTTCAACTGGGTGATTGTCACAAGAAATCCAGTCCTACACGGCTCTAATTAAATATTAGGTAACGAAGTTTTTTATCGCTTAGCAAGATGTTTAGACATTGTTTGTTGTGAACCGACAAATGGAAGTGCTGTAATTTAAGCAAGCATTTTTAGCTAGAATCAGTTCTAACCACCATCATTCTTGTTTGTGTTTGATACCAGCATTTAAAATCGGACTCCGAACATTCGCCAATCTCTTAACTACTGCTATCATTTTAATAATTGCAAAGTCGATATGCTTAAATAGAAGAGGGAAATCTGTTAACTTCACAATCACAAGTAATTTTTTACACCTACTCGTTTTCAACTGTAATCTTTTGATAGTCCGAACTTTCTTTGACAAAATGTCAGCCGACGCAACTTAAGCCAACAACTATTTTCATCTTTATCGAGATTCAATGCATTACCTTGCGTGCCAATGTGTGCGTAAACATGCGCTTGTGTTTTCGTCTCTCTGTGTGTTTCCCTCTGTATGTATGTATGTGTGTGTGTGTGTGTGTGTGTGTGTGTGTGTGTGTGTGTGTGTGTGTGTGTGTGTGTGTGTGTGTGTGTGTGTGTGTGTGTGTGTGTGTGTGTGTGTGTGTGTGTGTGTGTGTGTGTGTGTGTGTGTGTGTGTGTGTGTGTGTGTGTGTGTGTGTGTGTGTGTGTGTGTGTGTGTGTGTGTGTGTGTGTGTGTGTGTGTGTGTGTGTGTGTGTGTGTGTGTGTGTGTGTGTGTGTGTGTGTGTGTGTGTGTGTGTGTGTGTGTGTGTGTGTGTGTGTGTGTGTGTGTGTGTGTGTGTGTGTGTGTGTGTGTGTGTGTGTGTGTGTGTGTGTGTGTGTGTGTGTGTGTGTGTGTGTGTGTGTGTGTGTGTGTGTGTGTGTGTGTGTGTGTGTGTGTGTGTGTGTGTGTGGCATGCATGTGTGTTTGTGGTGTCTCGTTGATCGACCGCACACAACGCAATGTTTTCAAAGCGATTGACCGTTCACCTTCCAAGTCTCGTTGATAAGATGCGCAGCCACATTTAGTGCATGTAGTAATATCGATGACTGTCATTATTCTCGTGATTCCTTACATTTCAACCTAACCTATTCAGTTCCACTATCCGATTTCGACAAGTAATCTTGAAAATGTTACGAAATGACTTAAATGCTTCTACAGACATCATCATGTCCGCATCACGGAAAACAGTGGATGATTTTTATGAGCATTCAAATGTGGCTACGGTGCGACTAGATGACCTAACTAAACGTGGCACGTCCTTGAAATCATTCACTAATTTTTTTTTCTAAATTGCATGAAACCTGAAGAATTGGACGAATTTAACACTTCAAAAATAATGTTTCAGGCAAGACGTCGAAGCCGTCAAGTGGAAGTCAGTGAGAGACATTTTCGTTATTTTTTCATCTTTTTTTTTGAAGCGAAATGAAATGAAATTTGGTTGGCAGTTACAGTAATGCATCTCATGGCGCACTTCCTTTCATTTTTCGATAAACGGTTTGGATTACGACATTTGTTTCTCTTGTCTATACTAACTGTTTATTCGTTCCTTGGAGGATATTGTATATATTACTTCGAGGCGAACGGCGAGGCAGAGGTACATTGAAGTTCCACGGCCTAGATATGGACAATTTCATTACTAGAATAGCTGTCACTATTACTTATACTTATGCTGTAATTATTACTATTTCTGTCGCCCAACAATATTATGACATTATCAGTTGCTTCCCACTTAATAAGTTTTTGCTTTTCATTTGCCTCTGTGGTATATTTCATTAGGCGATCCCTGCACGGAAAGCCGACTTAGAAAGGAAAATTTTGGAAATCGTTCAACGGTACAAAAATAGTGATGGCAACCAGACTTTAACTAATAAAGTGGCAACATTAAAGGTACGTATTAGCAAAAACAATTGTTTTTGCTTTTTTTTCAGTGGTTAATGAAATAAAGATTATTGTATGAAGATCTTATTTGAAAGTGAGCAGAGTAAATGTAATAATGATCAGTGCGGAAAAGAAAGATAGTGGCTGTCGTATTCTTTTTTATTTCAGAAGGACTATATTGATATGCTGAACACCGATGGTGTTTTTAAATGGTCTACATATTACAAAACTGATGAAATGGAGCATTGGAAATGGACACTTAGCAGCAGTTTCTTCTATTCAATGAATGTATACACAACTATAGGATATGGTTAGTAAAGAAAGAAAGTTTATACTACGAAGACCTAGTGAAACCATTTTTTCAGTGAGAAAAAGCACCTACAAAGGTTGGTAAGCACAGAAAAGCTTGGTCACTTCGTTCATGCAGAAAACACCGCACGATTAAAGAGACCTAAGGCACAACGTAGTAAGCGAAATACAACCACAAGATTGCTGAGATGTTGGCGAAACTTCGGTTGTATTTCGCTTAATACCTTGCTATAAAATTAATCAAAGGCAGAAAATAAAAAGTAACCATTGTGAGCTCAAAGTAGTATTTCTACACCTATTTTAAAGAGACGTGTGAGAGTAAATGAATGATTCCCGAGCACTTACGAGTTGAAATTCCTTCAAAAATTTTGGGTGCATATTTATACAAGCTTTGTTTTTCCAGAAGTTTTCATAAAGTTGATTCTTCTTCATATTTTTGGCGAACTACTGAACTGATTTACGAATTACTGAGGTTTCTGTTGTTACCTTTAATCTTAACCTTTTTATTTACTGCCTACTATAATTTTTCACGGCAGTGTATCATGTGAAACACAACCAGAATAATGCTGAGATATTTGCAAAACTCCGGACGGCAGGTTCTGCGGTGGGAAACGAACGCGCTGTTACCCTTTCCGGGGTTAACGCGTTGAACACCACACCATACGGGTTTTTCGCCTCACCTGCCTCTGAGCTAGTTTTTTTTATCGATCACTGCCATCAGTAATCACTTGTTATCATCTTGGTTGTATTTCAGCATCATCTTGGTTGTATTTCACTTGTTACCCTGCCGTGAAAAATTGTAGTAGGCAGTAAATAAAAAGGTTAAGATTGTGAATCCAACTTCGGCCTCAGGTTAACTGGGTTCATTGCCAATCTGGGCTCCCCAGATCAATACCGTCGACGAGTGATTGCTGATGGCAGTGAACGATAGAAAGCTAGCTGAGAGACAGATGAAACAAAAGACTCGCATGGTGTGGTAAAGGGTACGGTAAACGTGTTAGCCCCATCAAAGTGTAACAGCTCGTTCGTTCAGGACCGTAGTACTATTCGGTCTGGAGTTTTGCAAAAATTTCATCATTTTGGTCATCCTTAATTCTAATGTTGTTGTTATTTTTCAGTATCATTTCTATAAGTTAACCTTTCTTCAATAATGACTGAGCGGCATCAACTTTTCAATCTGTATTTTTCTATCACGTGTTATATTTAACCTTGGGCTTCTAGGTTCGATTGCTCCAGAGACCTTTGCAGCAAAATGCTTCACCGTAGTCTATGGCATTGTATTCTGTCCAATTACTTGGATCATTATCCGTGATATCGGTCAACTGGCTTTAGTGTATATTACAACACTTTACGCACGGCTTAAATTAAAGTTGTGAGTAGACTAATTTGTGAATTAAAGCTTACATGCTGTTTTACAATTGAAAACTGTTAAATTTCTTTTCTCCAAATGACCCTTTGAGTTCACTTGAAATGTGGTTAACTTCAGCTCGAACGTGAATGAAAAACAGGATAGAGTCTTCATGCTTCCATTTTGGATATGCGTCTTGATCTGTGGACGTATGGGATAACACATTTCAAGGTGTATTTGCTTCTTATTCTTCAAATATGTTTAGTATTTAGTGATAATGGGCAGCGGTACCATCTGGGTATACTATTATGACGCGTTTTCGGGCCCACCTGGCACTGGAATGCCGTGGTTCCTTGCACTTTACTTCACTTTTCAAACATTCACCACGATTGGGCTTGGTGATGTCATGCCGAACAACATTCCTGTCAGTTCTCATTGAACACTGTTCTTCGTAAAAAAAACGGGTTATAGATAAACTATATAGTTATTTGAATTATTCGGTCATTCATGTTATCTCATGAGGTGTGACTTCTGCTACAATCATTTGGTATTTATATATTGGAAGCCCATGCATATTCGAAAGTTTCGAGATAGGTTTGCACTGCCGAGCTTCTACTAACTCGTTCAAATAGTACTGCATGCCTTTTTTCGTTACTGCGTGTGGCTTAAGCCACCTTAATAGTTGATCTAAGAATATCAAGCAAAATTTGGAAAAAGTATTTCATACGTTGAAAAGAGCACAACCAGGAAAAAGTTGCAGGAATACGTTACGATGCTCATTTTTTATCTTGTGCACTTATCACACATATCTATGTTGCTTAGAAAAAATGAAGCAAAGTAAACATTTTCAGTTCGATCCGATCATAAGTTCCGTCTTTTTCTTCAGCTTGCCAATGCTAAAGGTTCTCAACAGAATGTGCTACCTTAGTATCGAAAACGGCGTTCATGGTGAGTTACATTGTAATAGAGAAGTAGTTGAGTAGTTTTCAAAGATATCGATATAAGCACTTTTTTCCTTTTGGTTTTACAGCATTACAGCTTTTTTTTTTCGAAATACAGGAAATTTTCTATTGGAAACTGCTCCGTCTTTTCAAATTAATGACTCTACTTACCTTTACTGTTAACCGTGGAGTTATACTCCGAGAATCAGTAAAGTCTCCATACCTCTCGCTGCACGCCTGTGATTGCCAATGATTCGGGAGATCCTTCCTTGAGTGAAACGGTAGCGCCACATATTTTTTTAACACCCTCGTTTCTATTTTTTGTATTTCTGCTGTCTTCATCGAAAAAACTGTGATACCTAATGTACAAACGATTACGTAGAATGATTATTATTCAAGGGCACTTTGCCTGAGTTTAGGTAAGTAGAAGTGGGCTATTGCTATGGCAGACTCCAAATCAAATCAAATCTTTTCCCAGTGTTTTTGTTACAAGTTTCCAGTTAAATTATACACATGCACTACATGCACTTAAAGGACAACATTGTTTTGGAACACAGAAGAAATTTTGGCGTAACAAAACTAGGAAGCCAAAAATCCATCTCTTGCTTAGAGAAAATACACATTCACTTTAGTCTATATACACACGTTAACGACAATACGAGCCAGTGACGCTTTAAGCATTTTCCAATTGTTTTTTTTTAAATCAAACATCATTTTTAAGTGTTGCAAATGCCATCGTATAAAGATGGACAAAGGATAAAGGATAAATAAAGATACAGATGGATAAACTTCGAAAACATCACATAATGTGCTATCTTCGGTTAGAAATACCACTGCTGCACAAAAACTAAGCCTGTATGCATAAGCGATGTCGAGTGCAAAGGCTTCACAGAGCGGTGACTGGATTGACTCTAGAGCCATAGTTATGATCGAAGCTGCAGTGTTGGGGAAAGAATTTGCAAATTGCTCTGAAACTTTGCCAACTACAAGATCAAGATTTACTCCGATGTGCAGACGAAACAGTTACGGCTTCTAGAAAGGTAGTGGAGAAAATTGTTCACGATTTCTACTCGGATCTCTTCAGTAGCCATGTCAGCTTCCTCTCATGGAGACAAAACAGGTTGAATACACTGTTCCATCCGTTCACTCTTTCAAATTTCGACATGCTATTGATCGGTCGGGAACCAGCAAAAGACCAGATCTGGAGAGGGTAAGACGCGGACAACTGAAAAACGTTCCAGCAGCTTTCATAAACAAACTGGTTTGGCTCTCCACATGTTTACCTCACCTGTATTACAGGTCGTCTCCTTGATTGCCCAATCGCACGACGGGCGTCAGTAAATCTGCCATCTTCCCTGTGGTGTGCAAAAGTAAGCCAGTTCATTCTGCTTGCTCTAGGAACCTCCTGAGCATCAAACCTTTTTTCTAGCGCTTTCGATACAGACTCTGACCTTCGGGTCTGTGGTCTTCTGCAGCATGTTTGATATTCCGAGGAATGCAGTCATTAACGGCTCTTGTCCATTGGTTGTCATTCTTACGTATTACGTGTCCGACTCACCTTGTCTTCGACTGTTTGGCGTACAGAACGGTATATTTAATTTTTGATCGTTGACGCAGGTCGGAGCTTTGGATACCATCCCTTGCTTGTGTGATACGAGATACTCCTAACTTCGTCCTTTCGACTGCCCGTCTAATAACGCTGAGTGACGTTTCATCCTGCCTACGGAGCGAATAGGTTTCTGATGCATACGTTAAGGCAGGAAGAAGAATCGTGGAGTTGAAAAATTGGGGTAGTGTCGGCTACTCTTTGTTCTCTTCCCTACATCCTCGATACTCTTGAGAGCTTCCTAAGCCACTCGCTCCCTTCTGCTCAACTCCGTAGCTAAGTCGTTTATCACGCTGATTTCCCAAGCTAGGTGGACATAGCTGGAGCATTCGGAGATATTCATTCCGTTGAACGTTAATGGGGCATACGTAGTTAATCCGTTCCTCATGAACATCTTTTTCTAGATTTAGTCGAAGGCTAATTTTTCCACTGGCGTTACGAAAGTCGACAAGAATTCTTTCCGCCAGGCTAATGTATAGTGTCATAAGATTGATGCCGTCAGCAAGGCGAGGATGGTCTAATTGCTGACCATCGATTTTCACTCCCGTGTTGTACCACCCCAGTTCACATGACGTTCTCTAGGATGGGTGTAGAAAGTTTTGACGAGATAATATCGCTTTTCCTAACTTCTCGTTTGACGTCGATGTTAATATCGTTGTAGAATAGTAGTATCTTGCTTGTGAAATTTTTATATAGCTCAGGAAGAATATTCACGTATTGAGCAGGGACGCTCTGTCTGTCCAGAAATTGCCATGCCTGCTTCCATCTCAACTATTTCAAAAGCTTTCTTTGAATCGATGAAATTGTGACAGAGCGGTCTGTTGTACTTTCACAGTACTTTAACGAGTTCTTTATTATTTGGATTTGGTCCAACGAAATGGATCCCTTTCGAAACTCTGTTTGGTCACATGGTTGTCCTTCGTGCAGTGCTCTGTTGATCCCATTCAGAGTGACTCAAGTGAAAAGTTTGTAGACCACAGAGAGTAAGCAGATTTTCCTATAGTTGCAGTTGTTGTGAGGTCACACTTCCTCAACAAGAGCACGGTCTTTGCGATCTTCCTCCGAGTAAGGACCTTGCATTCAAACAGGTAGAGTGTGAAGACCCGATCCAATGTGTTTGTGAAAACTAGCGGATCGTTATTCAGGTGCTCAGATCTTATCCTGTCTGGGCAGGTGTTATCTGATTTCAAACCATAAGCAATAGTTTTTAGAATTTAGGAAAGCAAGATTGGTATGTGGCATCTCCATCCTTTTTTGTTTCATATAAGAGCAGAACGAAGTGGCTATTGAAGAGATCAGAGTAGTACTCGTCAACAATTTTCTCCATTGCGTTTTTGGGAGCTGCAATTGGTGGAGCTCTGGTGGGCTTTGCGAATGGTTTGCCCGACCTCCGCAGCTTCCATCATAACTTTTCTTGTTTCTTTAAGATCTACTTTCCTCGTCTATCTGAATTGTTTTACAAGTTCGGACGCTCGTTGGCCGTTTCCTGTGCCTCGTGCGGTTCCATGTTCTCGCATAATCTCGAATGTTTTTGGTGACAGAGGTCTCTTCGTGACTTTCGATATTTCAGCTTTCATTGTAGGTGTTATCAAGAACAGCACCTTCGCAACATCCGACCAGTGAATTGAACATATCCCCATTTATGGCTGTTTTAGGTCCTCGTTTTTGAATGTAGCGCCTTTTTCTTTTTCCGTGAAAAATAAAGTCTCGTACAAAAGAGGCGATGGTCTGATTACGTGCAGAATTTTGGGACAACGTTTGCACAAGACCTTCGATTTACTGTGATTGGTTTATTTTGTTATGGTACTCTCCACTGGAAAATACCCACGTCTAGAGTTGGAAGTTTAGGCTTCCGGAATTACGAGTTGGCATATACGGCCTCGGTTTATACAATCAATTCAGACAGCCACCGACCATTCTCGTTCCATTCTAATCTGTGGGCTGTCCGTATTCTTCCTCATCAACGCTTCCGTATGATGGGCATTATAGGAAACACGAGAAAGAGATCGTTTTGTTTTTCTCTGCCTAGCGTTTGTTACTCACGTACAACTTGCTGAACACTCAGCTTGAGAGGTGGGTATGCTTACGGATAGCTTGCCAGTCCCTCCCAGAGTAGATGAGGAGCTCATTTGTTAGAGGTGACTTCTAACCACCTCCCATATACTTTCCTGTTATTTCATTGCAGGCTTTTGCCTAATTAACTTGTGAATCGACATAAACGAGAACACATCCATGCATTAATATACCCTCGCAAATACAGAAGGTAAGTTGCCAAATCGGCGCAGCAGAAACAGAGACTCCATCCCTTGATCTACTTTCATCTCAGGGAAGCAAAGAACGCTTTGGTTCTCGAATGACTCCTATCGTCAAGGAAGTCCCCACTCAGTACATAAAGATTTACCAGTATAACACCGTTTTCTAACAATATTAACATTAAATGACCGACTTTCTATGGATATCAGCATAAAAATCGATATTTGCTTACATATTCTTACGAATGCCCTCCTTGAGCTGATGTGAAGTTGTTAAAGTCGTCGTATCTGTTGTTGTTGCTGTTGTTTGATGGCTGACGTTTCGTCGGCTCCACCTTCTTCAGAGACTTGGCCTATTTAATCTAACGACTGCTTTCGAAATCGGTGAAAACTCTGCAGTATTGATGAAATGTCTATTACACGAGTAAATGTCATTTTGTTTTAAAACTACTCACCGCTTTGTAGCGTGTAGGATCATCCTTGTGTGGTCCACATGAGGTGGACGATTTTGACCCACTCACGTCATAAATCAGTTGGAAAAAAAAGCACTAAGTCATGTATTATAGTGAAGCACTCGTCTTTTCGGTTTATTTTTGGACTTTTGAAATTTGGCCAGAACGCTTCAAGATTTTTTCACGGCGATATTTTGGACTCCTGCACTAGGATAGTGACAGTCACTTTAAAATTGTCGCCGTTGTTTTTGTACCACATGCGTACCAAGACGAAAACATTGGCGATCTTTAAGTTTTCCATCGATATGTTTTTATGCGGTCACTACAAAGTGGCCTATCCGTTTCCCGAATGTATTTTTCACACCATACCTTACATGAGCGCAAGTATTGATAGTGATTGATCTCATACAATCCTCCTTTCCCCGTTAAAGAAGATTACACGGTTTTCTGAGCTCCACAAACGATCTTGGAGGCTGCTGCAAACTAATGGACGCCGTAGGGTTTTGGTTCGAAGGTCATTAACCGCCAAATATCTTTGAAGGCCACTTTTCTTAGGCATATCTTAATGACTTAGCTTATTTCTTTTGATACGAAGGGTAGTTTGAGAGTGAATTTAGGTTATGGAACATTTTTTCCGGACTACCGCTACCTTTGGTCTAGCCCGAGTGGGTTCCGCTTCGTAGCTAGTGGAAACGTGTACTTTTCGAGCAAAGTTTAACGATTCCTTCCTTTCGTTTTCTCCTTCGCACACGCTTTTAACCATTCAGAACATGTTTTTGATGAGTGCTTTTTCACGTGTGATGGAAATGTAGTGTACTAGTATATTTTTACTACTTGGTTTTCACTGCCATTTTGTTATGAAGTAACTTTCTTCAAGATTTATTTGGTTTTTTATGAATAGAAGCTTGTTTTCAGTTATATTTTTTCGCGTATATTTTATATACCGTGACTGTCTATTTAACAATTCAAAGATTCGTCCACCTGTTCTTCTGTGAAACAGACGATGAAGCAGTCGTCTATGTATCGACGGTAGAATAAGTGTCGGCGATAGAGAACTGGAGCTTCTATGTTAGTCATAAAACGATGACAAAGTTTGGTATTAATCGCTGTCTCAAGGCCAACAATCTAGTTTGTGCACAAGTCATTTGTTGTTTAATCGACAAACCATACACATTTATTTTGTTTTCATGTTCCGCGACAAGCTCAAGAAAGGCTTGCGTCGTGGAGTCATTCGACAAACTGCTATAAAGTGGATTAACATGGAATGACTCCATTACACGCCTGCTGTTTGATTGAGCGCACTGTAGGTGATCTATGAATACTTTGGTATTAGATAAATGGATTGATATGAATTTCCTTAAGCGATGAGGACAAGGCTTAAGAACCATGTTATTCTATCCGTTTACCAACATGTAGAACTGGTGATAGGGATAAACTTAAATGATGACGACTCGAAGCTCCTCCAAAGTGAACCGGAAAGACGAATGCTTCACTATCACACATGGTCTTGGACCTTATTTCAAAATGAATTTTTCTTTACCTTGGTGGGCCTAACTCTTAATCCCAAGTGAACAACACGGGTGAATGGGCGCGTAACAACATGTTACGATGTTTCTAAACAAAACTGAGTTTATTATTTGTTAGATTCTTATTAACACTGTTGAATTGCAATTGAATTTTATGGCTATTGCTAGACAAAATGCGTCCAAGCTCTGAGGAAGGCGAAATCGCCAAACGTCAATCACCGAAACAGCAGTAGCAGCAGGAGTAGCAGCAGCAGCGAAAGCAACAACAACAACAACAACAACAACAACAATAACAACAACAACAACAATAACAACAACAACAGCAGCAACAACAACAACACTAACAGCAACAACAACAACAACAACAACAACAACAACAACAACAACAGCAACAACTTATACCAGACTCGCATTAGCTAAACAAGGGGATATGGGACGATAGTTACAAAGATCCCTTCGGTCTCATTTCTTGGGCAGGATGAACGGGCGCGACGTCCTCCACTGGTCTTGGGATTTTTTTCTTTTAAACGTAGATTGTCATATGATTTACGAGAAGTACGTGTAAATTGTGGCTTCCAGCTCTAGGAAAGTCGGCGGTAATATTATTGGGTCTTGGAACTGTGCCTCTTTTTATGCTTTCTATTGAAACTCGAACCTCCGACTGAAGGATTCCGGATGGTTTTTCTCTAGGGTGAAAACGCTTTTAACCATTCAGAACATGTTTTTGATGAGTGCTTTTTCACGTGTGATGGAAATGTAGTGTACTAGTATATTTTGTAATTTTTGGGACGGGGATTGTGGAACAGAAAAGGTTGGTGTAGAACGTTTCCGCTATCAACTCCACATCCCGGCGGGAAGTTTCGACGATTCCGTTTTTGGTCATCACGGCTTACAGCGGAACACTGTAATCACGCAAATCCCGACGGCATTTTCTTAGACTGCTTCTTTTCTCTGCTGCTTCCAGTTGAGATCGCATCTCAGTCCGACCTTTCCAGGCTCTGAAGAAGGTGAAACCGCCGTAACGTTAACTATTGTATCCTATTCTATAATAACAATCTCGTATCTGCCTATTGAAGAAAAATATCGAATTATCAATCAATGCCGAGGTTAACAGAAAGTCGGTTTTGAGAACTTCTGCGTTGATAAATTGTTTTCCTATTATAAAGATCGTTACAGGAGCGTTTGAAGTTCTAAGTAACGAATTACACTGCTACTGCCATCAGACTCCAAAACCAACTCCTAACGTAAGCAATAATAAATACTAGTAGTACTGAGTACTTCACTTCTTAGTAAAAAAATGTCTAAGCGTTTTACCTTTATAGAATGAACCAAATTGTTTGGAGAAGGCAACAGATGCGAAGCAAACAGAAGAGGTAGAGTGTTAGACTTGAGAAGATTGAAATAATGTAGAAAATCTGATGGACTGCTTTGAGGTCGAAACTACGAACCAACTCACAATCCGCTCCATAGCAACGTTTATGCAGTCGAATGCTGATGTGTACGGTGGTCGATTGGGACAAGTTAATCTTCGAACGGCTGACATCGAAAACGAATGAAATGAACAAGCTAATAAATAATTAATCGGAATACTTAATCACATCCATTACACTGTAGTGTTTCATACCTGACGAAAACCACTTGAGCTTCAAGTTCATTCGATTATCAGCACAAATCCATTTTTGTATTGCGCTACATCATTTCTTCAGTATGATCCATGTTTTGGCGGAATTATTAGGTGATTGCAATACTAACGACAGTTTTCAACATATATTTTTGAATTGGAACATCTCAGCTTCAAATAAACTTTACTAATCGAAATTAAAACTATAGTGACGCCGAGATATGAACAAAACAGGACCTCAGATGGGAATCGTATCTGAGATCTCCTTTTTTGGCTGCTCACTTGTTATCCACCACACCACCCGGGGTGCTTACCTAGCCCTTCTCTTAGCCATGCTTTAACTCTATCGGTACTATCAGCAATCAAACATCAACATGAACGATCTTGGGAGAGAAATTCGGCATCGAAGCCAGTTAAGCTGAAGCTACTGTCGAAATCTCAACATCGAAACCTTATAATCACGCAAGTCCAGACGGCATTTTCTCAGACTGCTTCTTTTCTCTGCTGCTTCCAGTTGTTTCTTCTGCTTGTACCGTCGTAGATTTTTTTGTGAAGTCTTTGCAGCATTTTGCATTTTGACTAGTAGTGATAAACGTGTTGCAGTAGGTTGAAGCTTAAGTTTCCTTTCTTTTTATAGCAACTCCTTAGTTTTCATGGAGATGCGGTCCGATCTTCTTGCCTAGGAAACTGAGGCAGATTCGGCAAGACTTTTCAGTTCTTCGACAAACAACTCATAGTTTTCAGTCCAGCCTTCATTCATGTGTCAGTTACTGGATGGTATTTTGTTCAGAATGTTCACAAAAGTCATTTACAACCAGAAGTTTTCTTCGCGGTCGATGACACGAATTCTTTTCCAGCTTACGGCTGAATCAAATCTTTGCAAGAAGAGGGTATCACCTGTATCACCTGTAGTCCCGTTGATCGTCGAGTGACTCGAGCGGGCGCCAGTAAATCCTCCATTTTTCCCTATCGCGTGCAAGAGTAGCCCAGTGGGTTTTCCTCGCTTTAGGGACTCGTCGAGCATCACATCTTTCTTTTAGGCTTTTGGGAAGAACTCTGACCGTCGGGTCGGTGGTCTTCCTGCAGTACGTTTGTCATCCCGAGGAATCCAGTCACTAACAGCCTTTGTCCATCGGTTATCATTCATACGCATTACCCGGCCCACCTCATCTTCGATTGTTTGGCGTATAGAACGGCATCTTTGATTTTCGATCGTTGACGTAGATCGGAGCTTCGGATCCCATCCCTTACTTGTGTGAAACGGGATACTCCTAGCATCGTCCTTTCGACTGCGCGTTCGATAACGCTGAGTGATCTTTCATCCTGCTTACGTAGCGACCAGGTTTCTGACGCATACGTTAAGGCAGGAAGAACCGTTGAGTCGAAAAGATGGGCACGGAATCAGGTGTTCTTTGTTTTCTTCACTACATCCTCAATGCTCTTGAAAGCTCCCCAAGCCGCTCGTTTCCTTCTGCTCAGCTCTGGAGCTAAGTCGTTCATCATATTGATTTCCCGACCTAGATAGACATAAGTGAAGCATTCGGAGATATTCGTTCCGTTGAGCGTGAATGGGGCAAACAAAACCACTCCTCCCATATTATCCTATTTCAATGTTCGCATGACGTTCTGGAGGGTGGCTGTAAATAATTTTGGCGAGATTGTATCACCCTGCCTAACTCCTCT
>MQTX01000257.1:407042-470085 GCA_009735665.1 Angiostrongylus cantonensis | reverse complement strand
CCTAGACTGTCGTAAAGACGATTACCAATTAGCTGATCTACTTGAGTGCTCATGTATTTCAATCACTTTTACGGAATTGTCCAGCAGTTGCAATTCCACATTTTTGGTAAGCATCATAACCGTACGTTTCTATCCAGCTCTTAGTTGTTAAATATCATACACTTTTTTAAGATCACATTGTAGAAGGCGGTGAGAATTGAACTCTATACGATAATCTACGAGGGGCGCGTGTGGCGCAGTGGTTGGAGGCGCCACTGCGACACGCACGTGGAATCGATCCCTACGCCCATGGCCCACCAAGCCTTCCATCCCTCTGGGGTCGGCAAACTGGTACCAGACTTGTCTGGGAGGATAGCAGCACTGGGTGGATGCATCGGCTGGCCACCGCGAGTCATTGCAAAGGCCAGATATGCATTCGATCACCTCCAACGATACTTAATGAAGTCGAATACATAACGCATCCCTCAGGGATTGATCAACGCAGAGAGCTTTACCCTTTATCCTTCTATACAATAATCAAAGACATTCATTTCAGTGAGTGGACATATTCGTCGTTTTCTCTCTTAGCAATCGCAAGGTTGTTAAACAGCATACGTTTACTTCCATGCAATAACACACATACAACACAATCGTAGCTGACGTTTCGGCAGAATCGCCTTCTTCAGAGCCTGGAAGGGTATACTAATACGCAACTTACTAGGTCAAACACTTCAACGGCACAAACAGAAAGATGTAAATCTGAGCGATAATTACAAGATCTACGGCCTCTCGAAAAAACCCACCGCTTTTTTTTTTCATCTGTCCTCCACCGAGAAAGAACATCCGCTGAGAGTCGCACATGGGTGACGACTGCAGCACCCGCAATCAGCGATCGATACGAAGGTAAGGCGTATTAGTATACACTTCCAGGCTCTGAAGAAGGCGATTCTGCCGAAACGTCAGCTACGATTGTGTTGTGTGTGTGTTATTGTATGGAAGTAAACGTATGCTGTTTAACAACCTCGCGATTGCTGAACAAGGAAACAACGTATTCATACTCCAGTGCCGAGGTTAATAGAAAGTCGATCCTGGGTACTATTACAAGATGAGTGGACACAGTTGAAGCTTTTAACCATATTCCTAAGCTTAGTTCGCACCAAAAACGGTCTTGGCAGCAGTTTCGCTTTCGACAAAAGAGGTCATGTAATACAAGGCCTTCAAGCCATGACGCAAAATTGCATAATATGTTCTAACGAGTTCGAGCACGATTTACCTGATGCCTTCTAAAACCCATGGGGTGAATACATTGGGAAAACATTTAGACCAGTCTGCCTCTACAAAAAAGAACACGGAATCGGTATAGTTGAGAGCAAAATACTCATCTAGGCGTGCGTAGGGCATAGAAGACAAGAGAGAATAATTCGAAGCAGAAATTACCATTCTTGCACAGGGATCGAAAACTTTTGCGTGCAGAACTCTGGAAGTATTACAGATTAATTCGAAGGATCCAAAAATGGACCGAAGGGTAGAATGCCTCGTTGCTGCACATGATCTCACATGATATCTCAGACCGATATTTTAATAAAAGTGGTGAGCGTGCAAAGATGATTCGTGTGCTGTGCCAACAAGATTCCATTCATCTTTCCTTTTAAGCCTTTGAGTGGCTACGTATGCTTAAGCGTCTATGTTAGTGTGTAGTAGTCGGAAAACAACCCTTGGAGGTACTTATCAATAAACGAGCGACTTGTTGAGTTACGTATATAAGGTTCTAGCTACCTATAAAACATAAGCTGGTATCACCTGATGATGATGCGTCAACCAATCCATCATCATTCAAGGTTAGACACATCAACAACTGTGTAGAAGGGCCAACGAATAGAATAACCTGGTTTTAAGCCTAATACTTACCCAGTTGATTAACCACATTCCAGCCCACCTCACGAACACCCAAATGCTCCCAGAACGTCTACGTGACGCGTCTCCTAATAGCGCGTACGGTGATAGTCGTTCGACGTTACCGCTCTGTACACCAGCGTATCGAATGACTTGGCAATGCAAGCTATCTTCGAACCACTTGTTGAACATGAAGGAAAAAAGAAAATGTATGGCTTGTCCATCCAGCAACTTGTGGCTCTCTTAAAGAAGTGCCTAAACTGCTCGATTTTCAGATGGTGTGGGAAATAATACGCACAAAAAAGGGAGCTGGCAATGGGACAGCGACTGGCACCAGACCATTGCGTTCATGTCTAAAATAGAAGCCCCGGTTATCGACCTCCGGCCACTATTCTACTGCAGATATATAGATGATTGTTTTGTCGATTTCTCTTCAAAGGAGGAGATGGACAAATGCTCTGAATTATTGAACGAGCAGTTAAAGTGCATCAAGTTCACCCGGGAGAAACCGAAAGACGACTGGCTCCCGCTTCTGACCGTTCAAATTAACTTATCAACTAACGGTTATATGACAAAGTGGTACCGCAACTTTCCGGAAAGGACAATAGCGCGTTCGTTCCCCACCATTGACACCTGCGGTCCAGAGTTTTTCAAATATCTCAGCAAAGTTGTGGTTGTATTCCGCTTCTTTCCCTGCCGTAAAAATTGTAGTAGGCAGAAAATAAAAAAAGTAGAACATTATGATTTCAACTACAGCCTCTATTGAACAAAAATGCTAAAAGTTAAGTAAAGTCGTGCTCAATGTTCTTCTTTCGTTGTTGTTATAGTCGCTGATAATATTCAATGTGATCACAGTAAACGTGCTGAACTATCTGCAGGGCGATTGTTTTCATTTCTGATTTCTTCTGAAAGCATGACAATAAATGACTTAGCAGCAAGTCAATTTTAGATGGCTTTGAGGAAAGAACGTTTGACTATAGAAAGAAATTTCATATTGAATATAGTTGCCACACATTGCCGAATTGTAGAAGTATTATGAGATATCTTGTAGGGAAGTTTGAACAGAAACGTGGCTAAGCAATATAAGACAAAAATAAATTCTGTTAATGGCCAACGTAGTTAACGCAGGAGACATTGCGGTAAAATGGGAAATAGGAAACATTCCAGGGAATAGTTGCTATACACTTCCACTCCTCATTCCCTACTTAAGATACTGTTCTAAGGTGCGTACAAACTTAGCAGGTGAATTCTACTACATGAAGTAAGAAGGCAAGAGTGAGGGAGTGTGTACTTGAAAAAACATGTCGGAGGAAAGGTCAGCATACAAAGATTTCCAGGATAAAGCTCAAAGGTTAACGTAATAAAATGAGAAAGTGTATAAAAAGGAGAACTTACGCTATTCCATGCAGAAGTTTTTCCACTAAGTCCGTTGTGAAAGTTCGATACGGTGGCTTTCTTTCATACGGGTGTACGGGAGACTTGGGTAAGATACAATGTTAGCGGCCTTTCCTTACGGACTGTTCGTCGAGTTGACGCTGCCGTTCTGATAAACGAACAGTATGTAGAATTCCGTGAATAGAATAGGAGACGTGTGGTAGCACACAGTTGGAATTAAAGGGTGGTGTGGAACACTGCATAAAGGAGCAGTATAATGAATTATTTGAAAATAGAGCAAGCGACGTGTCATAGCTGGTTAATGCAAACACATCATCTTTATCATCAGAGTGATGCGTTCTGAAAGCCGCTGCATTTGCTCTTCCTCCTGGCTGGTTCTTCACTCAACGATAGAAAGGAATCATTAGCTGAAGAACGCCACACGAAGTTCACGTGCTCCTCGTGTTCACAGCCCCTTCGGTGGTGAAGCAGTGATTACTAAACAGAGTGGAGGGAGGGCACTGAATGCTTCCATTTGAGCGGGTAAGCGCTTCCGAAGATTACAGTGCTCTTTAAGCTTTTCCCCCGTTTGTACTTGCTTCCAAGATACCAATTCAAAGGTGTTTCTTATAAATAACGACTTCTATCTCTTGTCTTCTGTGGTATATCTCCGAGTTCTAAAGGTCTAAATAAATCACCGAGTCTTCTAATTCGCAATCCGTTTCGTAATGTAAGGTTCACCTTTCCTACTATAAGTGCATCACCACGGATCTTCTTCAAAGAGAGATCTCATGCTGCCTAGTCCCAAGATAACGTGGTGAGTCAGATGGTGGTTAGGGAGTTAAATGCTCGCCAAAAGCGACTTTTGCTTTGGTGAGACGCATGAAGATCCGGTGGATTCACTCTCTGTTTCTGCTGCTCCCATTTGCCGGATGCTTTTTGTTACCAGTAAAATCTGCCAAAGGCCAGCAATCTTTTAACAAGGCAGTACATAGGAAGCGGTTAGGAGACGCATCCCACAAACAATTTTTCCCTCGACTCTAACAGAGACCGGCACGATACCATTGAGTATACCCAGCCGCAACATTCAAAGCTTAGCAAGCCCAAGCTTATGTAGGACAAGAAAGAAGACCACAGGTCCATTCTAAGCTGCCTAAATCACAAAGGGATACGGTGCCTACAATACACGTATACATGCATCTAAGTCTTCGATAGGAGAGTTGATCATGCATGCAAAATGGATAAGTTACGATATCAACGGACTGGCTGAGATGAGGGGAAGCCATCCATTCAATGCCGCCTACGACACCAGAGAACTGTTCCGCCGAACATGCAACAGTAGAGGAGTCGGAGGTGTCGGTGTTCTCCCCAACGCGTGTATGGTGACGAAAATCGATTCCTTTTTAACAACTAACATCGCAAATTAGACGTTTGCGGTTGAAAAGACGTGGATCAATCCCGGTTCTGACAATCTTCTTCGCTTGCGCACCGAGATCAAGCTACGGCGAAAGCGAGCTCGAAACGTTTTGCAGCGAAATGGAGAAGTTCTACAGTGAAGGCGAAACATTATTTAAGGTGATCACTGGAAATTTTATCGCTAAGGCTGAACCAAGAAGAACGCCTGGAGAACTTTGAGACATCCAGACTAGAATGGAACGAGTAAGGTGAGCGGCTATCTGAGTTAATAATGACAACCAAGACCATTCATGGTAGCTCGCATTTCCAGAAGCCCCATCCTCATCGCTGGACGTGGGAATCTCACGGTGGATAGAAGCACAGTGGAGAGTAGCACAACGAAATAAATCACGTGACAGTAAATCGAAGGTTTGGCCTCACCGATGTTACTGTTGTCCACAAATTTTACATGATATGAGAACATCACCTTTTTGGCGCATGACTTCACTTCTTGTAGAAAAGAGAGAAAAGCGCTAAACTGTGAAAACGAGATCCCACAACCACCGCAAGCTGGGATTTATTTATTTCATTAGTTGGCCGTTAGAAAGATGCCGTTGTTGATGGGATCTACGGGAAATACGACCGGCTCATTTAACTGTTTCGTGTTAGCGCTATGAAAACTGAGTTCCAATGTCGCCAAGAGAAGTCCTTCTCCTGAAACAATCGCTCTGAAACATCACTGTAGAATCGCGCGAGCTGCAAAACAGTGTAGTTAGGCGATTAAGGAAGATCTTAAGGAGAGAAGAGCAGCAGGTATATTGGAAACTGCAGAGGCGGGTAAAAGCATTCGTAATGTCCACCGAAGCTTCGCCAATTACAAAACCAAGTTGGTTCTACTCCGACGAACAGAGGCAACAGTTAGAGTTTCCAAAGACACAGCGAAGAAAATCATTCGCGATCACTACTTGGAACTCCTTAATAGTCGCGCCCGCCTGCCTTCACATGAAATAAAGAAGGCTGGAAATCTCATCCCACCGGTTTTTCTTTGCGAAATTCCACACACTATTTCATCGGTGAAGAATCGAAAAACAACAGATTCGGACAGGCTAAGATTTGAGCCTCTGGAGAACTTTTCGGCAATCCTCATAAATACACGATCTCGGCTCTTCACACATTTCTTGTCTGAATGCCAATGCCCCTACTCCGTGGAAGCCCAGCAAGAACGCGCCGTTGTTCAAGAACGGTAACAAAACAGGACTGGCAGAACACTGGACAAAGGACATGCGTGTAACCAGGGTTTCGAAAAGAATTTAGTACGATGGATCACATCCGTGCGATAAAAAGGTTCGCTAAAGCATTGCGAAAGAGAAGAGACTCTGTTTCAGTTTCGTCGATGTTTAATTACAGCTTTCGACCAACTTGAGATAGAAGCGGTCATAGAAGCTTTCGACAGCAAGACAGTTCCTATTCAATACACTAAGATTCTTCATGAACTACATAAAAATTTCACAAACAGGATATCTCCATTCTATAACGATATTAACACAAACGTTAAAACAGTCGCATGAAGTATGAAGCGATACCATCACGCCAAAATTATTCGCCGCCACCCACTCGAACATCATGCCAACATTGAAGTGGTACAACATAGGGTGGAAATCGATGGTCGGGAATTACACTATCTTCGCTTACTGATGACATTGTTCTTAGAACACCTGGGTCGGTGCATAAGCAGCATGAAATATCACTCGGCGTTAGTGAACGCGCAGCCGAAACGACGATGTAAGGCGTATGCCGTTTCTTACAAGCAGTCGAAGCAGTCCGAAGCTCCGACAAGTTTCAGCGATCAAATTTTGAAGAAACTGTTTTGTACGTCAAACAGATGAACGTAAAATTGGCCAGACACGTAATACTTTCACAAAAAAAGAAGTACAAACGACAACCGATGGAAAAGAGTCGCAAGTGACTGGATTGCTGTAAATTTCAAACACATCAGAGTTGCTCACGAAAGATCCTAGAGAAGGATATAATGCTCTGGGGCGAGCAAAACCCACTTGACTTCTCTTTCATGGGACAGGGGAAAGGAAAGTTTAGTAGGGCCAGCCCGTTCCATTAGACCATTTCCAGGTCAACAGGTGGTATTGCTGATACATCGTTGAGAATATTTTCTTTGAAAAAAAATAAAAGAAGGATAATCCAAATTTTGAACGAGTATTGACTAAACTGTATATATAACAAACATTAATCCTAGCAGTAGGTCGAAATTTCTTGCTGAGCCTCTCAATGCATTGTTATTCAGTCTTAAAATCAAAGTCACATTAATACGCAACATTAGGTTGCCTTAATGGATGAAAACTCATCGATAAATAGGCACACAGTGCTCGACTTCTATTCCTTATAAGAACATAAGCAAGAATGAGCAACTAACCACTGATCATTAGTTGTGCAGTTTATATAAGCCAGAGATGAAACGGGAAAATTTTTGAACTACTGTACTTTCGCATTTTTGCGATTTCCCACATCTGACGATGGCGTGGCCCTCGATCGGAACTACTTAATTACTAATAACGATGAATAACATGAATCGTTCAACTTGCGGTTCCCTGCATACAACGCTTCTCTAACGAACTCTACCTTCATATTTTGCCACTCTCACTAGTATTGTTGTTATTGTTATTGCCATTGTTATTGTTATTATTAGCTGAAAAATTCCCTATCCATCGTTCACATGAAATCAACCACTTTAGTCGTCGAATACCGGTAGTTAATTATGATAAGTTTTGATAAGTAAGTTGAAACACGTAAGCAGATAGCGAAGAAAACAAAAAAACATTATCAAATGGTGGGTATTTAAAGAGCCGCGAGTTAGATTTTCACTATTCTCTGCACCCCGCCCAATAACACCTGCAGCGCCCCAAGGTGGGTCTAGCATCTGCTAAAGTGTGACAGCGCACTATTATTTCCGTGGGCTTTTAAGTTGGTGTGGAAAAGTGGTTGCGATTTCTGCTAGTATGGACACCTGGTTATTGTAATTTAGGACATCGAAGCTCTAAATTTTCAGATGGCTTCCCGACTTCTTCAGCTGGCCTACTAGTTGATAGCCTTCCCAGTCGTTTGTCCAGCATCGTTGAAGCATTTCCCTTCGAAGCCTGAAGAGATTGAGAAGTCTGATTTTTTATAAAATTATAATTCTGACAAGGTTGTTTGCTGTTTGAGTGCAATAATTACTTCAGATCTGGTGCATTGGCAAACGGCGAAGTGAGAGCTATTGTCTGACCGCCTAGATCAACTGACATACTCGTCTCTACTAACATTATTCTTTTCTTGTTGAACACTTTAGGTAAAATAAAGTGTTACAAATAAAGTTGTGCTGCACTCAGACTGTTAATGTAACTTCACATCGGGACGTTCTGTAATTCCCTACTTCACTCAGTCTAGGCAGGTATACATCCGCCTAGAGACGCTTCGGTGTGAACTAATAGTCGAGAACAATACTATGGTTTCGAACGTATGATGATCGGGAACGTGCTGTTCTTGGGGTCGTAAAATTTGAAAAGAGCGATGTATTGACACAAGAAAATCGTTGGCTATTCCACGAAAACACATGGTTACCACACAAGGCCTAGCGTAGAGTGGCACTAAGGGTGGAGTAAGCATAAAATTAAGGCGGTTTGCTCACCAGGAGGGGAGGGGAGAGACTGAGACCATCTTGGTCAAAGTCTACCCCAGGTCTTCACCACTACAATAAGTTGCAGCCCTTGTGGATTAGAGGGAGATTTGCCACCATGCGACTTTGATACCAGGACGGTGGTAGATCCTGTTATTAGTTTACTCTTAGCTAGCCTTTCAGGTTGAGACACAGGTTTCCTTCTCAGCTTGAGAGACCCTGCCAAAGGTTGAATCTTTGCTGTACATTGCAGTCCGACACCAAGTATCCACCCAGAAACACCTACCAGCCATGATGAGGCGGTAAACCATTAGGAGGATCACCCGTATCACCGGAATCACCTGTGGTCGCGTTGATTGTCGAGTGAGTCGAGCGCGCGCCAGTAAACCCTCTATTTTTCCCTATCGCGTGCAATAATAGCCCAGTGGGTTCTGCAGGCTTTAGGGACTAGTCGAGCATCATAACTTTTTTTTCCAGGCTTTTCGTGAAGAACTCCGACCATTGGGTCGGTGGCCTTCCCGCAGTACGTTTGAAATCCCGAGGAATCCAGTCACTAACAGCTCTTGTCCATCGGTTATCATTCATACGCATTACGTGTCCGGCCCACCTTATCTTCGACTGTTTGGCGTATAGAACGACATCTTCGATTTTTGATCGTTGACGCAGGTCGGAGCTTCGGATCCCATCCCTTACTTGTGTGAAATGGGATACTCCTAGCATCGTCCTTTCGACTGCGCGTTCGATAACGCTGAGTGATCTTTCATCCTGCTTGCGCAGCGAGCAGGTTTCTGACGCATACGTTAAGGCAGGAAGAACCGTTGAGTCGAAATGGTGGGCACGGAGTCGGGTGTTCTTTGTTCTCTTCACTACATCCTCGATGCTCTATTCCGAGCTCCTGCTGCTGCATCGTGACTACTCTTCTACTCGTACAAAAAAAAGGTCACGAATTTCACGTTGGTTCGTACAAAAGTTAAAGTCTATAAAAATCCTAGACTAATAAATCTTGAGAAAAACGAAACCACATATAAAAATAACAAACATTTTGCTTTAAAAAATATATATTAAAGATTCATAAAACAATGTTTTCTTCGAAAAAATTACACGGGAACTTAAAACAATAAAATAGGACTTGTCAAGTGTACTATCCATGTACTAAAGAGCACGTTAATATTATTATTTTCAGAAGATACCTTTTTCTCCAACGAAATCTGAAACATCTCTAACAGCTTCATTACTTGCATTGTCAAAAAATAAACAAACTGGGTGATAGAGTAGAAACCAGGGCCGTCAATGGTGCAGTGGGGAACACATGTATCACTGGAAAAAGTAATCTGAGGTTCGAATCTGTGCTGCGATGCGACCCGAGATTTGCGAATAATTCTTCTTTGGATCGAAATGGTGGTAAAGACGTGGAGACGCCTTTGCAAAGTTAAACCAGGATGTCTGGAGAGAATCGAGTGCCTAGCCCGGAATAGGTCAGTCTCAGTGTTGCGCACTGAATGCTCCTGTCTATGACGTCACTAGGTAAGAAGACCAGTAAGAGACCAACAAATCTTGTCTTACGAAGGAAATGACTAAAAATGAATCTTACAATCACGCACACAGCACAGCATGGAGATAGTTTCATGCTTTGCAAGTACAATACCAGAACCCACAATAAGGACATAATAACAGAAAATTCTTGCACTCACGCCCCGGTCTAACGAAACCTAAATTTCTGCGAGTTCGAAAACATGGCATCGGTACCAGACCTGTCTGGATATGCAAGAATAGTGGTTCTACACACCGATAGGTCAATTTAAGTCAATGTACAGAACCAGACCGGCATGGAATAATCTTTACGATGATACAAATTCGGTTCAATACATGAAACATCCTTCAGTCACTGATCAACGCTAGACGACTCTTTTTAATCTTTCTTGCAATTTCAAACATTATCTGCTTGAAATAAAACTTTTCTAGAGCCCAACAAAGTGCAGATAAAAATCGTGTCACAGATAAATCAGAAGAAACCCAGTTCATCAAGAACACCTAGTGTGAAATAAGACATCTTCCTGGATGGATCACTACTTGAGAATACCTCACCTAATGTATTAACTTTGTTGTTCGGTGAGTGTAATAGCGAGTTAACAAAAACTGTAGAAAAAATGAGCAGTGTGAGCTGCACTCCAACGTCTCACTGAACCCACTTATCAGCTTTCTGATCCACAGACTTACACCCTCGTGTTTGACGCAAGGATTATTCCGACGCTATGCTATGCAGCAGAAACATGGGCCGATCCTTCAGACATATGATAATGTTGCAAAAAAAAATACTCAACGGGCTCTTAAGCGACGTTTTCTGAAGACGACTCGATACACCCAATACATATAGAGAGCGTTCTCAAATATTTTTTATGAAAAAGATCTTAGCCATTACTACTTCCTCACGCTTTCGGTGGGATTGTGCTGATTGTATATCGCTTCCATCCCTTCTCATATGTTATGAAACCACTTAATACAAGCTGGTACAATTTAATTAATTTAATTCAATTTAACATGACATGCCTTGTTTACAGGACAGTGTACCTCCAACAGCAATAGAAAATAGCGATCAAATGTCGAAGATACTGTTTTGTACGTCAAACAAATAAACATAAAATTGGCCAAACGCGTAGTACTTTGATAAAAAAGAAGGGCAAACGACGACCTATGGAAAAGAGTCGCAAGTGACTAGATTGCTGTAAATTTTAAACACATCAGAGTTGCTCACGAAAGATCCTAAAGAAGGATATAATGCTCTGGGGCGAGCAAAACCCACTGGACTTCTCTTTCATGGGACAGGAGAAAGGAATCTTCAGTAGGGCCAGCCCGTTCCATTAGACCATTACCAGGAAGACAGGTGATTTTGCTGACACATCGTTAAGGATATTTTTAAAAAAAAAGATAATCGAAAATTTTGAACCAATATTGACTAAGCTGTATGTATAAAAGACAGGAATCTTAGCAGTAAGTAGAAATTCTAGCTAAGCCTCTCAATGCATAGTTATTCAGTCTTGAATTCAAAGCCACATTAATATGCAACATTTGGTGTAAGGCTTACTAATGAACGGCCTTTAATTCCAGCACACCTTTCCCATACTGTTAACAGCACGATGATTTTATTCGGGTTCAGTGTATGCCTCAGTCAAGCTGCATAATATGAGATAATTGGGCGTTATCTAAATAATCAGTGAGTAAGAAGGAGGCACGTGGAGTCGCTGATACGAATGTTCAGCCTTGATCTCATTTCTTTGGTGGAATATATAATACGCTAGCAATTTCCCTCGTTTTTTTCAATGAGGTAGCCTCCTTCTTATAAGATTTTACAAGATTTTAAAAAAAATAGAGCTCACGGCGTTGATCAATCGCTGAGGGATGCGCTATACATTCGAATTCATTCTGCATCGTTTGAAGGTGATTGGATGCCTGTGTGCCCTTTACAATCACTCGCTGTGGCTCACCGATGTATTGAGCCAGTGCTGCACTATCCTACCAGACAAGTCTGGTACCAATTTGCCAACCCCAAAGGGATCGAAGGCTTGGTGAGCCATGGGTGCGGGTATCAAGTTCTACGTTGAAAAAGTCCCACTTTGTGGTGGTTCAGGGACTTCGGTTTTTGAATTTAGCGGCTTTTTCTCCTTTCCGCGAGAAATAAAATCTTGCACGAAGGAGACGGTGGTCTGATCCCGTATAAAATTTTGGGCCAACAGTGACATCGGTTAGGCAAAACCTTCTATTTACTACGATGTGGTCTATTTCGTTATGGTACCCTCCATTGCGAGACTCCCACATCTAGCGTTGAAGGTGACGCTTCTGGAATTTCGAGTTACCGTGGATACCCCTGGTCTCCATGGTAAACTCAGAGAACCGCTCACCCTGTTCGTTCCATTTTAATCCGTGGGTCCCAATGTAACCTTCCTCAGATGATCTTCTTGGTCCCATCTTGGCATTGAAATTTCCAATGATGACCTTGAAGAATGTATGGTCTTCTCTGTAGAACCTCTCCAAGTCCATGTAGAACGCTTCGATTTCTTCTTCGTCATAGTTTGATGCTGGCGCGTAAACGGCGAAGATTGTCAAAGCCGGTGTTGATCCGCAACTTTTTAATAGTAAACGTCCGATTCGGGTTGTAAGCTGTCCGAATGAATCGATGTTCATGGACAAACTCCTGTTGACGAGAACGCCGACACCGACTACGCCTCTACTGTCGCATGTTCCGAGGAACAGTTTTTCTCCAGTGTCATAGACGGCGTTGAATGGGTGGCGTCGTCTCGTTTCGGCCAGGCCGTTGACGTCGTACCTTATCATTCTTGCTTGCATGAGCAAGTCTTCTAACGAGGACTCGGATGCAACTGTACGTGCATTGTAGGTACAGATCGTCACCATGCTTCTTAATTCAGGCAGCTTCCATAGGCCCTGAGATTTTAGCAGCCTCTCCGTACTCGTCCTACTCAACGCTGCGAAATTGGGGGCTGTTTCGGGGTCGGGAGAATAAGGCAAACGGCGGAGTGAGAGCGATTGTCTGACAGCCTAGATCAACTAACACACTCGTCTCTACTAACATTTTTTTTTCTTGTTGAACACTTTAAGTAAAATAAAGTGTTCCAAGTAATGTTGTGCTGCATTCAGATTGTTAACGTAACTTTTCACATTGAGAAATTCTGTAATTCCGTACTTCACTCAGTCTAAGCATGTATACATCCGCCTAGTGACGGTTCGGTTTCAACTAATACTGGAGAACAATGCTACAGTTTCGGAAATATGAATATCGGAAACGCGCCGTTCTTGGGCTCGTGAAATTTGAAAAGAGCGACGTATTGACGCAATCGTTTTTTATTCCACGAAAACACATAGTTACCACACAAGCCCTAGCAGAGGGTGGTACTGAGAGTCCTCCAAATAGAAAGCACAAAAACGTTCCTTCGTCGCACACTTCTCCATTCTGGCGAACATCCCGTTATGCTTGCTATGTAGTGCCGCTCGAATTAACTCCATTTCGATGCCTCGTACTTGTGGGCTGTCCTCTGGTTGGCCGCATATCTCGCATATCAAAGGTGATCAGCGTCTCAGATGACTGAAAGTCACGTCTATTTTTCATTTGGTATGAAAGTGGAATTCACATTTCAGGTGGAATATCTGTACTGTGATGAACTCCGGAATTGTGAAATAATGGGAGCTCAGTTCACAAGTAGTCGCGGATGCAACATCGCTTCTGCTTGCTTTGATCGAAACGTCCTATACGGATATTACACGGTCAGGAACACGGCCAGATAAAACTGGAGTTTCAAGAAACTCTTGGTGATCATTTCTTTTACATTTGTAGCATTGGAAGTGAAGAATTGCAAAAGACATGTGCATTGTTATTTTTTCGCGCCATCCAACGAATAAAAAAGAAAATACTAATTAAAAATATCGAGACAGTAAAGTGCAGGACAGATTATATTGGCGGGTGGGAAACGCAATGCACGGAGCTGAGAATGAGAGGCGGCTTGACTTCATCCTTGCTTAAGTGTGCATGAGAACACAATGCAAAACGTCGAACACTAGTCACACTTACAATCATCAAAAAGCGGAAAGCGGTCAGCATTACTTGACTACAGTCTTAAAAAAATGATAAACTCTTTTTACTGAATACTGTACAAACAACTTCTTCTAGAGGTTCGCCGACTGGCTCATCGTGGCTGGAAGCTTTTATTGGGTAGAGAACAGTGATCTATACAGAGGAGTTCATATTTCAAATTTAGTTTCCTAAATTGAGAAGGACCCCAACACCTTTATCTGGGAGCCTATCTAGAAGAGAGCCAATACCAGGAATCACTGCTTTCATGGTATCAAACTAGTCAAATGGAGGCATATCTCTCTCTGATCCATAAGGATGGCGGCTGCACGGAGTGGTGGCGATCTGAGGAGAGTAACGCTAATCTCAAGACCCAAGCAAACTACATTGGCTTGGCAAGCAAAGCTACATCATCAGTACTCAAAACACTGGCCTTCTCGCCTACGACGCCAAGCAAGCGATGAGACAACTAGCGACAGGCGATCATCTCTGGTTCGACATGACGTCATTGGAAGGAGGAAAAACGAGCATGGCCACGGAACACCTTAGAGACTGCCGCTTGCGCTGCATTCATTACGTGAGAATAGTCTCTTCAGATGACAACCTCGACGCTCTTCTTGGGGTCACTGGCTTTATCACTTACGACATCATCGCTCTACAGGAGTCGTAAAACCGAAGAGCGGACATAAGCTGACTAGATGACGGAACCTTGTCATTGCTGGGAGGCGTAAGCTTTCTCGTACACCCATCTGTTTCCACTCTAGTCACTTAGCATGAAACCCTATCACCGTTCTTGGTTATTCTTCAGTTTCGTTTTTTTTCGTTTTTTTCGTTTTCAACATCCGCATCAAAAGACTGTCAATAACATCAACTGTTACTCACCAACTCCTATAGCTGGCAAGAGCGAACCGGACGCATTCTATGAAGAGGTGGAGAAAGTAATCCGCAACGATAAGTCCTTCTATAAATACGTTGCTGATGACTTCAACGCCAGATTGGGAACGGGCAACGAAAAGGAAAACAGGATATAAAAACTCAGAAAAAGAGAACGAAATAGGAATGAAAACGGCCTTGTAGGGCTCCTCTCTACAGCACGTCTCTTTCATAGGAATTCGTTCATCGGGAACAGAAAACCGTTGGTAGACATAGGAGACTCTCAACGGCACAACGGAAAAGAACCTCTGTCAACGCACAAGAGGAACGAAGAGTCACGTATGAGATGGATAACACAATAAAATCCTCTCCTTATTTGACCAGCAGAAAAATAAAAACCGGATCGAGAACTACGAACTGCTTATTGATGGACTTAAAAGTCCCACGCATCTCGCCTCAGCTTCTCAAAAAAGAATCTAGTCTGAAGATATGCAGCCGGCGTATTTGCGATTACAGTGCTTCGCGCTCCGCTCCGAAGAACAATGATAGGACTATCACTACATTCCGCAGTGATACTGCATTGGCAACGAAAAAGTTCTGTACCACTTTTTTCGTTCCACAATCCGCTTATGTAGTACCGCCTAGCATTCTGCCCTCTTAAGTTGGAGTGCGGAAAGAAATCGTAAAGAGAGGCACACCTTTAGCATCCCACAAAACCGTCTCCGATCTCTGTTGAGCTGGAGTGCACAAATTACAAGTGCACCTCGCAACCAACACAACATCTTACCTGCAGAATTGAAAATCCTAGACCAGTGGAGGACCTCACGCACTTTCGTCATACTCAGAAGGTAACCGAAGGAGTTTTCATAACTACCGTCCACTACGCTTGTTGTGCGTAGTCTAGAAACCGTTCACGAACATTATCCTTTTGCATGTGTCGAAAACTCGACGCAGCATTTTCATAACAACTTTATTTTCATATCGACCGCAACAAGCCGGCACAACAATTCAACACGACATGCCTTGTTTACAGGACAGTGAACCTTCAATAGCAATACCTTCGTATTATGCTTAGACTCTGTATTAGACATCGTTGCAACGTAGAGTCAATTTGTTTTCGTAGTTCAAATGTGTTGAGAGTACCCACCATTCGAGGGATCTCGTTTTATAGAAACTCCAGGAAGATTTTGAGGTCATTTACCATCTCAATACGAACATCTAAGCTGGCAAGAATATAGCCCTAAAAGCGAACGTCAAGCAATTGGCTTCACTTTCTGAAGAATGGATTACAGAGGCGTTGGCTGTATTATAAAACTCACAAACATGTGTTTCTCTCCTCCCGCGCCAATATGTTTCCAGCCCATTAATCTACTGGCCGCTGGAGCGTCCACAGGTAACGAAGGTGGCGTTAATCACGGACCAAAAGCGACTTTATGTTTCTTCTTATAACAGGCTGCAACTAAAATACGTGAATTTATTGTTACCAGACTTCACTTACAACACTGGAAAATCGTTGGCTGCTCCACGAAAACAGATGGATACCACACAAGGCCTAGCGGCGGAGAGTGGTACTGATGGTCTTCCAAATACAAAGCACAAAAACGTTCCTTCGTCGCACACTTTTTCATTCTGGCGAACATCTCGTTTTGCTTGCTTCGTAGTGCAGCTCGAAATAGCTCCATTTCGATGCCTCGTACTTGTTGTCTGACCCCTGGTTGGCGGCATATCTGGTGAAGTCGTTTTCGTTTTATAAACTTCGGCACGATTTAATGTTGAACACAGCGGCGAAGGAAGTTGACTTGCTGCCTATTTAAGGCAATCTTTTGTCGTAGTGACAATGCTTCCTTCACAAGTCGAACATATTTTGCTGGTACATCTTGTAACAGTTCCCAGCATCGACTTTCTATTAACCTCGGAACGGGACTATGAATACGTTGTTTCCCTGTTTAGCAATCGCGAGGTTGTTATACAGCATACATTTACTTCCATAGAAAAACACGCAATACAATACAACACAACAGTAGCTGACGTTTCGGCAGTATCGCGTTCTTCAGAACCTGGAAGGGTACACTGATTTACAATTTATTACGCCAAACACTTCAGTAACACTTATAAAAAGACGAAAAACTCCATGGCAATTACATGATCAACAGCTTCTCGAAAAACTCACCGCTTTTTATATGACTTCCAATGAGGAAGGTAAGAACAGCTGATTATAGTCGCATATGATTGATGACTGCGCCACCCCACATCAGCAATTGATCCAAAGATACGGGGCCACGTCGAGTGTAACCTCTGGGCATTCCTCTCTGCTATTCATTGTGGGGTTTTTGGCATTTATCCGAAAAGCCTCAAGAAGTTTGAGCGTTGGTGTCTTAGTCTCCTGTGCGAGGACATTGACTTTAACTTCAAAATCGTTCCCGCTATGCTTTTGTATCCTATGCGTACCTAGTGGGGTACTTTGTCTTACTTTTCGTTTCCCATCTAAGTGTTCTTTTATACGGATACACAAGGGTCTGCCCGTTTCGCCAATATATACATCTCCACAATCCTTGCAAAAGATAAGGTATATCGTACTTGAACTCATGCAGTAACCGTCCCTGCAGGAAGGGCAAATTACACTCTCCTACAAGGTTAGACCCATTATCAGCTGTGACGGGCTGACCGAGAGAATAGCATGGTTTTTAGGCCAAATACTTATCCAACTGCTTAGCCATATTCCAGCTCACCTCACGAACACCCAAATGTTCCTTGACAAACCCATTTTTTCCAGTATTACATCGGAAAATGTAAAAAGACAGTTTCTATTTTAGAACTAACACAGGCCTGCACCGATGGTCAATCAGAACACCCATTCTCATTTGGCGAAGGATATTATAATGAGGAGGCAGTCGAAAGAAATGTGAAACTTTCACCGATTTAAGAGTTCTATTGTTTTCAATTTGGATATGGTTCTCTCTTCGTGAAAGTGTCCTATAGAAACGCTAATCAAATATCCAGCGTTTACTTGAGTACAAAATAGAGGAAAGAAATATCTAAGAAACCAAAAAAGAACGAGACCCCAATTCTTGTTTGAGTCATTATCTCAGATAGCGTCTCCAGCACCAACTTTCAAAAAACCAATTCGGAAATAATCCTGGATAGTAAGTAGCGCAAATAAGTTTTGGAAAGTGTCGAACTAAACCGCGAATTTTCACATCAAGAAGGCGTTCTCAAACCCGCTGTTGGTACGAACAATCGAGCTATAGGCAGCAGCTGAGAGCTTGCATTGTTAAGAAGGCCGAAGGCTTGGAGTCCGCTCATCCCATGCTCGAGACCCGTAGAACGAGGACAGGATTGGGAGCGTTGGGGTGGGATGACGCTAGGACAATGGGATTGACTTGTGGAGTCTAAATCGGCAATGAAGCTAGTTAAGATGCGGCTGTAGTATATACCAAAACGCTAACTCTTTCTTTACTGCTGTTGCTGAACTGTAACAGGTAGCAAATAAAAAGTATTAAAAATTTGTAAGCAGGCAGTAAATAAAAAGTTAACATTGTGGTTTACACTACAGCCTCAGCTTAACTGGATTCACTGTCGATTTGGGCTCACCAGATCAATCTCATTGACGGGTGATTGCTGATGGCACTGATCGATACAACTAGCTAGAGGACAGGCGCGGCGAAGGACCCTCATGGTGTGGTGGTAACTGCGTTAGCTCCCGGAAAGGGTAATAGCGCCTTCGATCCCCACTGCAGACACCTGCGGTCCGGAGTTTTGCAAATATCTCAGCATCACTGTGGTTGAGTCAAACATCATACCTTTTCGTGAAAGGTTTTAACAGGCAGCAAATATAACGTGAACATTGTAATTTTCACAATTTTACTTCTCCTTTTTTGCAGGGCGCTTCCAACATTAATTTGCTAATTAGGTATAAGAACTAAGAAATATGAACTCGAAAGCAATGGAATTGCCCTCTTGGAGGATTACCCAAACGATAGGAGGACATCGTCGTTATAAAGACCTCCTATCTGCATTCGTGGATGGAAACAATTTCGCGGCTACGGAGGGGTCATCGCATTTGTTCGAAGCAGACAACCACAGTGGACAATGATTGTGTGAAAGAGGAATGGATGGAAATTATGTTGGATCTCTTACTTCCAGTGAAAACAGGCCAACCAAATGTCCAATAAAGCGAGTCATTGATAGGTGATCTACTTTATTTACTCCTTATTACAATTTTTCACGACAAGGTATTATGTGAAATGCAACAACAGTGATGCCGATGCACTTGCAAAACTCCGGACCGCAGGTGTTTGCGGTAGAGATCGAACCCGTTATTATCGTTGTTGCCAACGTGCTCACCACCACACCATGCGGCTCTTTCGTTTAGTCTTTCTCTCGGCTAGTTTTCTATCTAACAGCGATATCATCAATCACCCGTCAACGGAAGTGTTCTGGAGAGCACAAATCAGCATTAAACCAAGTTAAGCTGAGGCTGCAATCGAAATCGCAATGTTATACTGCCTACTAGAATTTTTCACGGCAGGGTTTTACTATCAATATTTCTAAGTAAGTAGATATCATTTATGTCCAACTGAGACCTGTAACGATTATTTTAAAAAAAAAAGCTCTCGGTGTTGATCAATGCTTGAAGGATGCGCCATGCATTAGCTTTCATTAAGCATCGTTTAAAGGTGATTGAATGCACATCTGGCCTTTGTCTCTGGCCTATCGATGTATCGAACCAGTGCTGCTATCCTCCCAAACAAGGCTGTTACCAATTTACAGACTCCGTGGAGATGGAAGGCTTGGTGGGCCATGGACACTAGAAACGATTCGACGTGTGTGTTACGGGGCGCCCCGCGACCACTGCGTCCTATGTACGAAAGCTATAATGATTATGGGTGTGGAAATTATGATATCGGTGGTGTTATTCTGCTGTCACCTACTGTCATTGAAGATCATCTGCTGCCCAATTCGACAAAAGTAGAAGCGAATAAAACAAATGAATTCATTTTTATACTGATAATAAAAAACACTATACGCACCGACTGTAAGAGGTATGAAACAACATGGAGCACATCGAATCAAAGACCATAAATTATCATATCTACGAACATTATAACGCCTGAGATACTATCAATGACACTTCATCATTATATACAACACTTGATACTGGAGTGAATTTTCACGATATCCACCACAAAAGTAAGTGTTGGTGGAGAAATAAATTTTCTCCTGTCCAACATATCATAAGAGGGCTTCACCCACAAAAAAGCTCGCGATTTCTTGTGCTTCTAAATAGATGGCCTTAAAAGCTCTATTTCGCACGCTTTTTCCTCCCTGGTGCTTCTCAAAATGACACCTTTTGACATATTCACAATGGCAGCTAAATTTTAGTGGCGTAGGAGTGACGCTTAAGTTTTTGTAGATAAGTTTTGTGCTGTAGAGAAAAAAGAAACACAACTGCAGAGGAAATGCGCTGAAATTGAGGAATACCGTCACAGAAGTGTTCAGCAGTGCTTTTTCTAACGAATTAATATTTAAAAGTGTGTGTTCTATTAAATAGCGATAATTACAGAGCTGTGCATACAGTTTTTTGAACAAATACTATTAAAAGACGACCATGGAAGTCATATTCTTAAAAAATATTCATCTGAACGACAAAGTTTTCATTGGAGTGCTAAATGCCAGGCAGTATTTCATATATGTGCTTCGTTCATCGAGGTACCGATTACAGTTGTAAATTACAATAATGAACCAGACTTCTAGAATGAGAGACACAGCATAGACTATTAGTATCGAATAGATGCGCACCATTGTACCTTAATTGATGCTCCTCATTTGCTATATTAAAACCTTAAAGTGGTGCGAAAATTCTCTAACCATGATATTTCATTTTTGGTCAGCCCAAAAAATTACAACTATGCGACCTGTAAATCAATTTTGCTGCAATAATTTCTACCTATTGAAATCCACGACAATGCAACCACCAGGAACGTTCTTTGAACAGCTGAAAATAAGCACCGTATGCTAAGATTATTATTTACTTGGATACTTGGATGGCCGGTCGTGGCTGCTTGTGCGAACCCCAGCATGATTACCATATTTTCCGTGTTTTACCGACCTACCCATTGTGGTTCCTTGGAGTCCAGAGGTCAGCCTGGCCAAAATCTGCCCCAGATAGTCACCACCATAGGCAGTCGCCGTCCTTGTGGATCAGAGCGAGACTCGCCACCATGCAACTTTGATACCAGGATAGCACTGGATCCTGGTGATGATTTACTGTTAGTTGGGCTTCCTGATGGAAACGCCGGACTCCTCAGCTTGGAAGACACTGTCAGGGAGGAAAGATGAATAACCCCGCTGCACATCGCAGCCCGACACCCAGGAACACCTCCCAGCCACGATGAGGCGATAAACCGTTGGGAGGCTAAGATTATGGGAAAATAAAACAACTTGGTAAAATAGAAGCTCCCGAAATACCCTCATAAGGTTTAGAACCCAATTGAAATCTGCTACCTGTATCGAGAGCGACAGTACTGTAACTTGGATGCTCCATGAAAGGAGCGGCATTGACAAGCCTATAGAATACAGCTAAATCAGTTGCGACTGCCACCATTCCGGCAACCACCACGAAGGCAAAGCATAGTATTGCAATCACCTGAACAAACATACGACTCAGAAAATATCTAATAAAAAATTCACACACCTCAGATAGTTTATTAGAATAAAATGAGAGATCTGGAACTCTCTGATGTCAGGTAACTCTAGTTGGAGTGAAAAAAGTGAATAATGTAGAAAATTAGACTATTTGATGAAGGAGAAAACGAGACTATACAAATTTTTTGTGTTCGATAAGAGAGAGCACAGACTCCTTGGAAGCTTGAAAAAATTAAATTTGCCTCTAAATTTTTTGGATACCTTAGATCGAAACCAAGTTGAAGGAATATTTTATGAAACATCAAACCTTACCTAGAAGACATAGAACAAGATCTTTTCCACACTTATGTAAAATTGTAAAGTCCTCAACAGCTCTTCTGATTGGGAACTTACTAACAGAAGTTCTGTGAAAATCATTGCTGTTACAAATGTATTAACAACTTAGAGAATTTTTCGAGAAGCTGTTGACCGTGTGATTGCCATTTAGATTTTCATCTTGCTGTGTGTGTTATTGGAGCGTTTCACAAGTTGATTGCCTATCAATATACCCTTCCAGGCTCTGAAGAAGGCAATATTGGCGAAACGCCAGCTTTAACCGAATAACCGATAAAGTAACACATTGTGTTTGCCCAGCAAGAATATCGAGAACTATGTTAACAACCTTCGCGTATCACCAACAAACATTTAAAGCATACTGGAAAAAAATTTGTTGCAGTATATGGATTACTCTTCGCCTAGTCTAAATGAATAGTGAAGCTGCAATGTGCCTTTAAGCAGAGTTTTAACAACTTTCCTGAGATGAAAATTTCGTGGTATTACAATGCAAAATCTCTATTGGCCAAGGCACTGATCTCTAATTTATCGTATTACCGGTGGTAGCCAATAAATCTACTTTTCTGACGACTAACGCTTTCGTGGATTTCACCTTGTTCAGAGCTTTCTGGAGAAGCCAGTTTTAACATGCAATGTACTCGAATAAGTACTTTCAGTGTTCCAACGCTGACGAAAAAATTCGAAATCTAAATTTCACTCCAATGACAAAAACTTTTAGTGCACAGTCTTCAGAAGCAAGACCAATTTCGTAGAGATCAAAACGAAAGCGTTAATTTGCAATACTTATATTTATATATAAAATTTAAAATGTAGATATATCAGTACCAATAAATGGAATTCTCTACAAATTTGAAGCGGCTTATCACTAGCCAGAGGGTTCCAAATATGAATCCATAAATAAAGTTGTTTGGATCGAAAAGCGTGTAACATAAATTTTTAAAGCTTTGCACCTTATTCGGAGTCATGTTAAGGTCGTCAAGCTCCTAACTAATATTTCCTGTGGCTAATGAGGCTGTACCTGGATAAATATGTGTGGTATAAGAAGCAACGCTTGATTTCGGGAGAGACCAACGAACAAGAGGAAAACGGCGAATGATCCTAGACTCAAACCAATCAGTTCGGAAAGGAATGATGCGAAAACGTAGTTTTCCTTTACTCCTCGAGCCTAAAAAAATTGTTGCAGAATGTATGGCAATTTCTCGGTTCGATTGCCAGTTCATAAGAAGTAGGCTTTGGCACTATACAAGGTTGCTAGTATAAATGTTATTCCGTTTGTATGATTTTATGCTAACCTTCATCACGATAGCCAAACGTTAAAATCACAATAGAGAATTAGTACTAAAAGAAGGATGAAGGAAAAACCAGAATCACAGTTATAACATGTCTCATGTGATCTACATTATAAAAAGATATTTTAAAGTTGTTATTGGATAAAACACATCAGTAACTAGTGCCAGTTCTGCCCCACTTTACAAAATCCGGCAGTAGTTTAGTTTCATGTAGATTTTGGACGGTGTTATGCTTACATCACCAAGTAGCCCAGTGATGGAAAACGCAATAAAGACAGGTTACAACGTTTTCGATCAATAATTAGGTTCCATCACGTTTTAAGAAAGTATGGATTTTTGAACAAATAGTTGACAAGTGTACATTATAAGCTTACGTCTTGTAATCGTCCATCATGTTGAAAATAAACAAGAAGAGAATAAATTAGAAAGAATAAGATCATGAAAATATGAACAACACCAATGAGGTAGGCTCCAGTTTTCACATGAAAACAATTGCATAAACATCTATACTCTTCAGAACTCTCATCGAAGCGAACGGATCGAGGCACCTGAAAACACATCACAGTGAAAGAAAAGTAAGTGAGAATGTGTACGATTGGCTAGACTCATATGGCAAATTCTTAGCCTGCTTACAACCATGATTTAACAACGCGATTCAATGCTCAACTCTAACAAACTCAAGGACTTTATTCCCGCCATTTTCAGGGTAATGACACTCGCAAAATGATCTGAACAGATGTTTTTCAAGAACCAGGTCTCTGTTCAGTAATTGAGTTTTTTTTTTTTGTTTTCAAAACCTGTCTGACGTTTCTGTGAGTGATCATATCTTTCTTCTAGGCTTTTCGTGAAGGACTCTGACAATCGGGTCGGTGGTCTTCCGGCAGTACATTTCACATCCCGAGGAATCCATTCACTAGCAGCTTTTGTCCATCAGTTATCATTCATACGCATTACGTGTCCGGCCCACCTTATCTTCGACTGTTTGGCGTAAAGAACGGCTTCATTGATTTTTGATCGTTGACGTAGATCGGGGCTTCGGATCCCATCCCTTACTTGCGTGAAACGGGATACTCCTAGCATCGTCCTTTCGACTGCGCGTTCGATGACGCTGAGTGATCTTTGATCCTGCTTACGCAGCGACCAGGTTTCTGACGCATACGTTAGGGCAGGAAGAACCGTTGAGTCGAAAAGGTGGGCACGGAGTCGGGTGTTCTTTGTTCTCTTCACTACATACTCGATGCTCTTGAACGCTCCCCAAGCGGCTCGTTTCCTTCTGCTCAGCTCTGGAGCTAAGTCGTTCATTATATTGATTTCCCGACCTAGATAGACATAACTGGAGCATTCGGAGATATTCGTTCCGTTGAGCGTGAATGGCGCAAACGAAACCAATCCGATCTTCATGAACACCGTTTTCCTTAGATTTAGCCGAAGGCCAACCTTTCCACACGCTTTATGAAAGTTCGCAAGCATGCGTGCCGCTTGGCTAATGACTGGTGTTATAAGGACGATATCATCAGCAAAGCGAAGGTGATGTATCTGCCGACCATCGATTTTCACTCCCATATTATCCCACTGCAATGTTCGCATGACGTTCTCGAGGGTGGCTGTAAATAATTTTGGCGAGATTGTATCGCCTTGCCTAACTCCTCTTTTGACGCCAACGATAATATCGTTCTGTAATGGTGAAATTTTAGCTGTGAAATTTTTGTACAGCTCACGAAGAATCTTTACGTACTGAGTAGGGACTCCTTGACTACCAAGGGCCTTAGTTGGCGGTTGCCTGCAGCTCGCGCGATTCCACGCTGGCGTATTAGGTCGAGAGTTTCTGGAGGCAGACGACTCTTAGTGACTTTTAAACTCTTAGCTTTCATAGCGCTAACGTGAAGATGTTCATTGAGCCAATCGTATTCCTCGTCGATGTTGTCGACAACGGCATCTTCCCAACAGCCGACTAATGAGTTGAATAAGTCTCAGTTTGTGGCGGTTCTAAGATTTCGGTTTATGAATTTAGCGGCTTTTTCCCCTTTCCGCGAGAAATAAAATCTTGCAGGAAGGAGACGGTGGTCTGATCCCGTGTAGAATTTTGGAACAACAGCGACATCGGTTAGGCAAAACTTTCTATTTACTATGATGTGGTTTATTTCGTTATGGTACTCTTCATTGAAAAATTCCCACGTCCAGCGTTGAGGGTGAGGCTTCTGGAATTGCGAGTTACCATGGATGGTCTTGGTCGCCATGATAAATTCAAAGAGCCGCCCACCCTTTTCGCTCCATTGTAATCCATGGGTTCCAATGTGACATTCCTCATACGATCTTCTTTGTCCAATCTTGGCTTTGAAATCTCCAATGATGACCTTGAAGAATGTATGGTCTTCTCTGTAGAACTTCTCCAAGTCCAAGCAGAACTCTTCGACTGCTTCTTCGTCATAGTTTGATGTTGGCGCGTAAACGACGAAGATTGTCAAAGCCGGTACTGATCTACATTTTTTAATCGTAAACATCCAATTCGGGTTGTAAGCTGTTTGAATGAACAGATGTTCACGGACAAACTTGTGTTGACGAGAACGCCGACACCGCCTACTCCTCTCTACTGTCGGATGTTCCGAGGGAGAGTTCTTCTCCAGTGTCATAGACGGCGTTGAATAGGTGGCGTCGTCTCGTCTCGGCCAGGGCGATGACGTAGTACCATATCATTCTTGCTTGCATGAGCAAGTCTTCTATCGAATATTCGGGTGCAAGTGTACGTGCATTGTAGGTACAGATCGTCACCATAGTTCTTCTTGATCCAGGCAGCTTCCACTGGCCCTGAGATTTTAGCAGCCTCTCCGTACTTATCCTACCCAACATTGCGAAACTGTGGGCTCTTTCGGGGTCAGGGGAATGACGCCCGTTTTTTTTTTTTACTGTGATAGCATTTTTGATACCCACGTATAGTTTGCTGGGCTCTGAACGTGGAGGATCGTTATACGCACGTGTAGCTTTCCAGACTCTCCCAGAGTCGACATGGAGTTTATTTGTTGATGGTAACTCCTAACCGCCTCCCATATACTTCCCTGTCACTCGATTGCAGGCTTTTGGCCGAATTGACTCGTAGAATACAATCCGTAAAAAGCGAGAACTCACTCACACATGCATGCTTAAATACGCCTAGAAAATACAGAAAGTATGTGCCAAATCGGCACAGCAGAAACAGGGAGTTCATTCCCTGGATCCACCTCCGTCTCAGGGAAGTAAAGGCCGCTTTTGGTCCGCGATTAACCCCTATCCGCCACCTGGGGACGCGCCAAGTAGCCTCGCGACTAACCGGCTCGAGATCCCTCATATGAGGAAGATCCATGGGCAATTCAGTAACTGTCGAAAATCTCAGAAACCACTGCCGCTCATAACTAGTGGAAATAACAAAATAGAGTATGGAGAGAAGAAATATTGAAACTGTAGACATTTAATCATTTAACAATGCTGTCTATATGTCAAAGGCAAGGTGGAATATTAATGAAATATGCGGCATTCAGAGCATCAGAAATGACATCAATGAGTTCTCATAAAAATTTGAGTGGTCTGCCCTGATGAAGCATCGCACGGGCCCTAGCAGAATTTCCACTTGACTGGCAATTTGTTAGTCGGGTAATATTTTTTCTCCCTGGAGTCTCGAGAAAGCCGTGTCGAACTTTGCCCTCGGCTGCTTATCAGAGGCACTTGTCGGATTCTGTGAAACAGGCAGAGATCTGTTGCCTTAATATCTAGTTGATCGCTGACATCGATCTGCTCCTAGCTTTGATGCCTGATAGAGATGTCAAACCCCACTTCTGATTAGGTCAGGCAGTTTGCGAATAGACCTTTTGACCTGAATAATATCCCAAAATTTGCTCTAATTCAGTGGTATTAATTTTGTATTAGTCACAGTTTTAAGGTTAAACACTTGTGTTTTCTTTAATGCATCAGCATTTTTTTCGTGTTTCCAATTATGTTGTGAAAAAATAAGACAATTATGTGACATAAAGTTGAAAAGATAAAAGATAAGGAAGGATTAGAAAACGTACAATGAGGAAAAGGAAAAGCGGAAGAATTTATGGATCGAAAATTCATTTTAAAAAAAGCACCAAACCACTATAGAAACTGTTATAGAAATTGAAGACATTTAAACTGCACTCTATCCTGAACTATGAAAGAAATTTTCATGAGAATGAAGGCAAGCACGACAACACTGGATATGTGACAAAAATCTACGTGGCATCAAATCCTTACATGTTCGACCGATCCGTTTTCTGCTCGATTATTTCGGATTAGCACGGAGCGCATAGCGCGACCGTTCATCATCGTGCGGAGATGCTTCGGAATGGTCTGGAAGAATGACGTTTGGTCAATTGAAAGTACAAATCAAACAGCGAAATTCCACGAGACGATCAGCTACTGACTTAAGCGATAGCAAGACATTGTGAAAAATCACGAGAAAAAAAATGTGCAATGAGGACCAATAAATAGCCCGGTCTTGCACTAGTAATCAGAGTTTGTGGACACGACCATAGTGTTGCTGAGAGAAACAGAAACCCACTGATGTTTACCAATTCTTCGAATCTACGCCTGAAAGCTCTGAATTCACTTCCATTTATGCTCACTTGAATAAAAACCTCGATATGCCAATATTTGTGCGCTTAACCACAAACAGTAGAAAACAATATTGAATAGTAAAAAAAAAAATAGTTTACACAACAAGACCAGAGCACGGCAAAGCAGTGGAGATGAATGAATGTCAATAACGCGCACTACAACTGATATTGAAAAGTGCTGAAGTGGAGGATATTAAATTGTCGGAACACATTCGTTCTACCGATGTGTACTACAATGTTCAAAATCCTCGAATTACTGGACATAGAAGAAGAAACTCTTCTGAAATCAACAGAATCACGCAAATTGTTGACTACCCGCTCTCGATTAGCAAACACCACTTCGGCTAAGGTATACCTCTTCAAGGCCTCACACCACTAGTATAGTAATAAATAGTCACACGAATAAAATAGAAATCACTGCAGCTTCCTATCACTTCAGAATTAATATCCGATTAGCTGCAATGCAGCGCGGCTCTCGGTGGAGGACACAAAATTAAACAACGATCAAGAGCAGTCATATCGTTTCCTTATAACGCAGAGAACTCAAAGCACGAGTTTTCTATTTCTATTTGTATAATAAGGTGGTATACTATGTGTATATACTTAAAATGCATACGTGAGAACAAGTGTTCACACATGAATATCTGCATAAAAGTGTACGAGTGTATGTATAGATACATGTGTGCGCATGTGTATCTACACATGCATTTGTATTTGTGCGCATGAATATGTATACAGATGTGTAGACGAAGATGTATGTACATACATGTATATGTATGTATGCTTGTATGCATATATGCATGTATGTTTGTGCGTTGTGAGCGCCTGTATTTATCTGAAGTGTGACGTAGAGCGAATTATTTGAATCATCTGTAAGTAGGCAAAAAACTAAGAGGCCATATCTTCATATAAAAGAAACGATAACAAACGAATCATTCATGATGACACATGATATCGAAGGCAAGGATTCAAGTCGCAGTAAACGTGCTGACTCTATGAGCAACTTCTACAACGTCAGCGATTGCGTGATATGCATGAAATGTTTTAACGTTCTAGTTGACACACGCTCTATAATGCTGTGATGTCGGCAAGGTGGAAACAAAATTCTACTGCATTCACGAAAGGTGGATTAACAGTGTTAAGGAAGCAGCTGACAAACTCGAGGCTTTAATGAATATGTTACCATCAGAGAACGTTACTTTAAAAGGACACAGCACGCAGCGTTATAATACTGGGAAACAAAAGTGATACATAATGTCCGAGATGCATTGAACTCAATCAACACTTCTTTGCCCAGACTAAACTTTATCGTTAAAATGAAGAACATTTGAATTTACAAATCTTTGCCTAAAAAAATAATTCCTCCTGTTCAGCAACGATGGAATTCCGACCTTTCGGAGCTAAGAAAACGTATCATTGCACTTTCTGCGTCGAAAACGTCTTCGAACATGAAAAAAACGACAACTGGGATTTCCTGCAGTAGCACACCACGATGTTTTCCAACATACCGTCAATGATTGCACCTGCTGCGTCTGTATTGGAAGGCTTAAAAAATTTAATTCTATTCTCAGATTTTTGTAGATTTCCGTTTTAATCGTATTTAAGACACAAAGAACATTGCATAAAAATTACACGTGCGAAAAAGGCGATGTAGTAAAGACGTCTCATCTATAAGTCGTTATACTTTCCACTCTTTGACACCCTAGTGATCCATAAGCCATCATCCGCTATCGAACAACCAACTTCAGCTGTGAGATGTCGAATACTTCTTACTCTCATTGAACATTCAACTTTTCCTACTGTGAAGACATTTCTGTGCATGTCATCACGTAGAACAATGGAGTTGTTTGACAAAAGGACAGATACTGGGTAATTGTAATTTGATCTATCGCTCTCAGAATTCCTTTAGAACACGTATCACAGTTCAACTACTTTCTCGCCAACAAATACGAACACCGTAGCGCTTGAAACAAGCGTAGCAATTAGTGTAACGAATTAAGTAATGTGTTAAAAAGTAAAAATCAGTGCAAAGGTGTCAACAATTTGATGACAATAGTCACCATTGGAAACTTCAAGCCATTGAAGCCACATCAGTAGATGGAAGGCCATTACAAAAAATGTTCTGGTTCGTTTTTTTTCCTGAGATGTGGTTTCATGGCATAGCTTTCACTTCTTTGCTAACGGCCCTCAGTTATCAAAATCCTTGAGTATACGGGGTCATTGTGGAAATTTCAAATACAGCACTGATTAGGAGATAAGATAAAAATTATTGATAAAGGCGTTTGTTTAGTTGTACATTCAGTTTTCAAATGAAATACTCTGCGCCGAGAAATAAGGGTATCATAACGAATGCTAGGAAGATGATCGTTTTCAGTTGGGAACTTGTTTTCGTGCTCGTCTATAACTCAATATAGTAACTGCTGATTTCGCACACAACAAGAAAACAAACAACAATTTCAGACAATTCTTCAATGAAGACTAATAGATAACTATGCATATTCGTTTAAAATGCAGTCTCACATGGAGGATGAGCAGTGCTAGTCGTGTATTGCCCGCATTGTCGCCGATTACAACTGATTTCACTTCATGTTCTAACGCTAGTGCTCAAAGCATTATTATAGACTGGCACTCGAAAAGACGAAAGAAACAGATGTGAAAAAAATGATCGGAAGCTGTTTCATTGCAGAACTTCGAAATAATCTCAATTTTACAAATCTTTTACTCATGAAAAATATTCCTATAAGTGTCACAGAAGGAACGAAAGAGACTTTGGGGCTGGTCTTTATTTTCTAAACAATTCCAACCAACCAGAGATACCATTCATACAAAAACTCTGATCTGAAACCGGTATCAGATGCTATACCACATCTGCAAGGAAAATATGAAAACCCTTCAAGTAACTCTGCAAACTAGCACATCGTTCCTGAACAGTCAACAAGTTCACTCTGACGGCAATGCAAAGAATGAGCGAGAACATAGCTAACTTCAGCCGGAAAAGAAAATTCGGAGAAATAACATTGTTTACTAGTTTCCAGGCCACCTATCGGTGAGTTCACAACTTCACCCTTCACTACTTTTCGGAAAGATTACCAAAAAGACGACTAGACAACAAAACCATCACCAGGCATTGAGGCATTTCGACATTGGAGGCTACGTGTCAATGCATTCAGGAAATAGAACACTAATTTTAATGGAAATAATGTGGCTAAGATTCAGTGAAGTTCTACAATAACATCAACATTAAAAGAAAAGAGTAGAACATATAAGTAGTTGGAAGTACAAGTCAGTCAATCGTAGTAAACACAATCAGTTGCAATTCAAAAACTTTATAGAACCGCTTAGGGTTGTTAGACAAAAAAAAATGAGCAACTAAAATACGTCCTCTATCAAGGGAATTTCTGATTAAGAGCGCAGGTTAGTTCTATTTGCCCATCAACTACTATAACAGTAACATAATCACTGATGTTTAAGGGTTAACACTGGAAGGAACTAAATACTAGCTGTATACCTCATATTCATGCCCCTACTTAGTCCCTACTGACCCTTAATTACTTTGAACTCTACTGTCCCTACTTTCCCTTAAATATTTTGAAAATGCTCCTTTATTACACATGAACGTAATAGACGGATAACTATTGTTTGGAAAAGAACGTCGGTGTTGAGCGTTCACCATGCTGTTGAAATACTGTGGATTGCGATAGCCGCGCGCGATGCGAGGAAGTGACTCGTCGGGTGAGCGCCGATGGTGGGTATCGACATGTACGCAGTCGCGGACACACGCACAACAAGCTGATGAAGCGCAAGCGGAATATCGATCATGTCGTGCGACTTGCGGAAAACTATTTCCGATCGATAAATGGGTCGTCGACAACAAAATAGCGTTCGACTTACGTAGACAGAGACATCGCGGAATGTCGCGCAAAGGACGGTGCATCATCGCGTATGCTGTGAAGACGCGGCTGCGTCATCGAGACGTCTTTTCCCATTCGCGTCATTCTCCTCCAAATAAATGCGTTCTGTTAGAATTTTGCATGACTTGAAGCGTAAATGATAGAGCTTTCAGCGTTAGTCAATCTCTGACTGATGCGCCATGCATTCGACTTCATTGAGTTAAAGGTAACTGAGTGCATATCTGGCCTATACTGGGACTCACGGTGGTCTACCGATATATCGAGTAAGTGCTGCTATCCTCCCAGACAAGTCTAGCATCAATTTGTCGACCCCGATGGGATGGAGGGCTTAGTGATCCAGCGCAGCGGGATCGAACCAGTGACCATGTATATATTGCGGTGCACCACTAGCCGTTGCGCTACACGCACCCCTATGAGGAATTGATAGATTATTTGCTACAATTGCATTGTTTCCAATATACGATTTTTAATACAACAACAAGAGCAACAGTGCATGCCTTTAAGTTTAAATTTGCTCTCTTTTTAAATGCCAGTCTTCAAAAATTACGATTTGCTTAATAGGTCCAGTTTTACGCGTCCGATCTACATATGTTTCTCTGCAGTAAATCGTTGCAATAAACGATAAAAAAAACTGAAGGAAAAAATTATGTGAAGAGAAGGGTGAAGGCTATCGCAAGCATTTCTATGAATCATGGGATAAGCAAGTAAACTGGGATGGTACAGATATTTGTTTTGCGTTGTCGAAGAATTCTAGATAGAGAATAACAACTTCTCAGCTCCCGGCGGAGTTCAGCTGGCCAATTTAATGGACCTAAACTGCGACGCTACTCTTACCACCACGCTGGTTCTTTTTCTTTGTTTACTAAGCAATGAGGTAATAAAGCAATAAAGCTATGTAGGCAGAGTTATTGCCCAAGCATTAAAAGAACAGGGAAACATGCAACATCGAATGCTTCATTCATCAAATCCTCTACTTGCTAACTGTCAGCCTGTCTTCTACTCAATCGTGAGTTCTCTTCGTTCTACATGTTTAGAATTATTATGCTAATTCCAATCACACAATAATAGATGTGGCAATTATCACAAAATTGAAGATAAAGAGATTACATGACGAAATGTTTTGAGCGCACTTTACATGATCTCTTTTCACGATTTGTTCTGAAACCTACTGTGTAGAACTGAGCACTTCTTGCATTCGATATGCTTCGCAGGTGAACACAAAACTAGTTCTAATAAGGAGAAGGATATAAGTACGATTGGATCACATTGGTACGATTAGCAGGATTAATCATAGCACGTGAGAAACCAGAAAAGTAGCCACAAAACGCGTGGATGAGAGAAATCGCAGTGTTTCATAAGGCTGTATAACAAACCTATCTCTCTACAACTAGCTCATTACTGTACAGAAGAGTAGGCCTAATCGTAGAGTTCAATAACAAGCAAGTTCTATCGAAGTGTCTAATTTTCGAGTTTACTGTAAATTCTCTCTGAATGTAAGATTACCGTTTCCAAACTTTCCAGAAGAGATAGGATTTAGATCGCATACCATCCATGTCTAATCACACACATTCGAAGACTTCTCGACGGATCTTTCTGGGCTCTGCGCGAATGACTTCGGCTGAAGGCGACTTCCAACTCGCCATTTAAGTGACATTCGTCGTCATGGCCCGTCCTCTACGGCGTATGACAATACCACAAAGCGAGGCGTGACACATAGTTAGGCCTCTCGAAAGCCATTCGAGTTATTGATTCTACCATTTTGTTTTAAATGTAACATAGCACTTAAACTAAGCGAAAAGAGCGAAAAGAGCGATGTACACGCAGCTACTCCATCGTTAGAATGAACGGAACGATTTCGACATTCGTGGCTAACGATAGAACGTTTTTTATTACCGCATGAAATAACACACTATGTGGATTCAAAAACAATGACGAGTTTTGTCGTTACGAGCTCTACAAACAAATGTTCATTTTTTCACATCATTGTCGTATAATGTTCTAAAGCTCACTTGCTCGGTAACTATAAGCCATATAATACTTCTTTTAACACTTGGTTTACATTCGCAAACGAACATAGCAATAAGGAACTCAATGAATGAAATGCGTCAAAAACTGCGACGGTTGTGTCCAGCAATGGTCAACAAAAATGTGCACTCTTGTGGGAGCAATGGTCTACGAGACGCTGCCACAACTATTTTACTCATCGGACCTTTACTTAACCAACTAGAGGTTCTTCAAGCACGTCAACAAGTGTAGGCTGAAAAGATGTTCAAGTACCAAACAGCTGCTGAGAAGAGCTTCTAGAAATTGGTAGCATTCAGAATGTCACCATGCTATGCGACGAAAAGGATCGGTTTTCTATCTTTGAAAAGTTGTATAGATCCTAAAAATCCGTCACTGTATCGAGGAATAATATCCGACTTTGAAAATAGTGTCAGAGAACCTTGCTTAGTCTTCAGTTGGGTTGCGCGGTAAGGTTCACCCATAAGTATGGTCACCCGACGAAGGAATGTGTTCGACGTTTTCATACGGGAGAATAAATCACCCCAGGGCCAAGCTTGTGAACCTACCTTTTAGCTAAATACAGTGAAAATAAAGGGGTTTGTGGCATTTTCGGCTTTTTCTCCTTTCTGCGAGAAATAAAATATTCCACGAGGGGGTGGACTGATCCCGTATCAAATTTTGGGACAACAGCGACATCGATTAGGCAAAACTTCCTATTTACTATGATGTGGCCTATTTCGTTATGGTACTCTCCATTGAGAGATTCCCACGTCCATCGTTGACGGTGAGGTTTCTGGAATTGCGAGGTACCATGGATGGTCTTCGTCGCCATGATAAATTCAGAGAGCCGCTCACTCTGTTCGTTCCATTCTAATCCGGTGGCCCCATTGTGACGCTCCTCATACGATCTTCTTGGTCCAATCTTGGCATTGAAATCTCCAATGATGACCTTGAAGAATGTATGGTCTTCTCTGTAGACCCTCTCCAAGTCCAATCAGAACTCTTCGACTTCTTCTGCGTCATAGTTTGATGTTGGCGCGCAAACGACGAAGATTGTCAAAGCCGGTGTTGATCCACATCTTTTTAATCGTAAACGTCCGATTCGGGTTGTAAGCTGTTCGAATGAATCGATGTTCATGGACAAACTCGTGTTGACGAGAACGCCGACACCGCCTAAGCCTCCCAAAACACATGTTTCGAGTAACAGTTCTTCTCCAGTGTCATAGACAGCGTTGAATGGGTGGCGTCGTCTCGTCTCGGCCAGGCCGATGACGTCGTACCTTATCATTCCTGCTTGCATGAGCAAGTCCTCTATCGAGGACTCGGATGCAAGTATACCTACATTGTAGGTACAAATCGTCTTTGTAGAACCTCTCCAAGTCCATGCAGAACTCTTCGACTTCTTCTGCGTCATAGTTTGATGTTGGCGCGTATGGTCACCCGAAGAAGGAATGTGTTCGACGTTTTCATACGGGAGAATAAATCACCCCAGGGCCAAGCTTGTGAGCTTAGCTTTTAGCTAAATACAGTGAAAATAAAGGGGTTTGTGGCACAAAAATGATGCTCTTCGTGCTTCTCGTAAACTACTAAGCGTTGCCTTTTGTGTTTCATTTTTGTCCTATGCGCCTGTTTATAAATGGAGACACTAGCTGAAGTAGTTTTCAAACGTGGTCCTGCTCATCTGTTTAAAGCTTTTGCCAGAATTAAGTAAACACCTAATTAGGCAGTCTAAAAGTCTATGTATACGCATATGAAATAGCGCATTTCAAACAGTGTACGAAAATCAGTTATTAAGCAGACAGCGCTCGAAATACATTGTGTGACATGCATGCGTGGGAGGCGGGCGTAACAAAGCGGTGAATTGGGTCCGGATGCACTTGTTTTTTATTTACTTTTCCATATAAAGCTGCTCTGCAAAATAAATCTCTTTTCCCGTCAAATTTTTTGACCAGTACTCCACGCTTATTTTATCCCAAATCGCTATGACGAATCATTGTTATCGAATGAACGGGTGTAAAACGTGAAGAAGTAGACAGCGGAGGTTGCAGAACACCTTTAAATCCTCGCAGCAATGCATTTGTACAGTGCTCTATAGGAACATATAGTGAACAGTACCATATACATCATGCACGCCACTAGGGCAATAGAGCAATGTGTGCCTCTATCTGTACGATATTCCCAACTCTTCCAGTCGTCTAGGTGTTGAAAAAATAACGTCCATTGTTTAAAAGCAAGCAAGTCCATAGCAATAGAAAGTTAGGCGACGTCCCATTCGATGGCGAAACAATATTAGACGTCGGACGTTATGTGTTAGCAGTGTTTACCACTCATGTTAACAAAAAGAATGAAACATTTAGTGAAAACACTGTTCATCGTTTTATTTTTCTTTCTAAACAACATTCCTTTTTTTAGCGTCATGAAAAAGACGTGTAGCGCTTTGGCAGGTCGTCACCACAATGATTGCATGGCTGTTGTAGATCGGAGGAAGATCTGTCATTTTAAGACAAGTTTCTTCTACGAGGACCGTATTATTCCAGCATTGGTGTTAACGAGTTGCTGCTATCTTCACGAGCTGATACGAGGTTGTTCACATAATTACACCGTGGTTAACTCTTCAGTGGAGCATGCTTTTCTCAGAGCCCAGAAAAGCTCACATTAAGGCCTATTTTAATCAGTCATATATTTTCGTAACTTTGATGAAAAACAGAAGACCTAAATTTTAGGGGGATGGTAAACGGGTTTACAAGCGCCCATTATTCTATCCGCTGTCGTTCACTTCTTACGAAATGAGGCCACTTGTAATGAATTCACACGAGATGATGACAAATTAATGCATTCGACGTTTTAGTTCATGCTTGCGTTCCTGAAATTGATCCACTGATTAGATTGAGAGGTGATGAATATAGCTGATGATAGCTGGGGTCTTCGTGCAGAATGACAGTGGATTTGAGCAATGAAATATCTGCTCGTACACGACATCTGCAACAAAAATGCTCTAGAAAGTGGTATGAAAATGTATTAGAAATCTACTCTTCATGCTATTCGAATAACTTTCTGGGATTTCACTGCAATATTTACAACAACAGGGAAAAATCTTCATTACATTTTATGGTAAATGTGGTTTCGAGACAAGGAAGGACTCAATTTCACTTGCTAATTCACTTTTGTACAAATATCACAGCATTCTGAGGTAATCATCAAGTAAAAGTAGCAAATAAACAATGCGAACAAAGAATCTCTTTTTTATTCAGATTGCTGAGTTGAGGTTTCTTAAATTTGTATAGGATTGAAACAAATACTTCCTTTATCTACGAGTCAGGTAATAGTAGGCTCGGAAATAATGCCCATTTCAACGTTTGTTTTCAAAGTTGCATGTCTCAACTAGGAATAAACTTTATTGATCGAAATTGATTTTCGAACGAACCTAGCACTGTTCGTTCAGTGACACTCTCTTATCCCCTACCCTATTACTATTTCACGCCGTTTCCGCTACGTTCGTCGTAGTTTGAATCTAGATTTGTTAGAACTGCTGCTTTTCTTATTTATTATTTCACCCTTTACATGGCCCATTTTCAAGTCTTTCCTGCGGATCCCAGCAAGTCTTGCATTCCACTCGTCTCCTCCAATTAATCATCCCTAGAGGTCCTTGAACTTTCCACGTGTGAATTTGGTTGTTGCTTGATGATTGTTGCCTTCTTCTTTATGAATTTCATCCCATAGTCGTCGAATAGCTGAGCTAGAGCGCTCTTGCGTTGATTTTAGGAGTAGAGTTGTGCCCAGACAAGTCTAGTACACATTTCCTGCTCTGTAGTGATGACAGGCTTAATGAACTCGGCACCGTGCTCGTGGTGAAAGGCATCAGTACAACTGCGCTTCACACGTCCTATTGCTGTTTCAACATCCATGATTCAAAACTTGTTGAGGATATATTTCTATTGCAATCCAATTACGTGGAGCGAAATGGAACAAAATTAACCTTGCGTTGATTTAAAACACAAAAATGAGAGACATCGGAAAATTCTGAACTAATTTTCGTATTAGCAAATACTTACTTTGCTTACGTTATCTTAATAAGAGCAGAGATATGCTGGCTTCTTATCACACAATTTCTATTTTTTGACCCAGATTCATTTTATTTTTTGATTGATTGCACAATCCTTGAGCTACCAGTGGGTTTTCCTTTCTATATTCATATCCGATCTAGTAAAGTGAGACAAACCAGTTGGTAAGTCGACTAATAGCAGAAATTGCCGTTGTTAGAAAAATTAATTTCGGTTGACAGTGCCTAGTAATAGTACCCAGGATCGATTTTCTATTAACCTCGGCATTGAATTATGAATTCGTCGATTTCTCTCTTAGCAATCGCGAGGTTGTTAAACAGCATACGTTTACTTCCATACAATACAATCGTAGCTGACGTTTCGGCAGAATCGCTTTCTTCAGAGCCTGGAAGGGCACACCAATGTGCAACTTACTACGTCAAACACTTATGTCTACTACAATATTTCATGGTAGGGTACTATGTGAAATTGAATAATAAGTATATCAGCATCATTTGGATTCCGTGTGTCTTGTAAAGCATAATATCTAACGACTGCGATAGACGCTCTGCTGCACTTCTTGAGAGATTCGTATAGAACTTCTTACCCTCTTACTGTTTATTAACTTATAAATGGATATGTGAGAAAATGAACTAAGTCAAATAGGTTGTGTTTTCTTTTTTGTATAGTATGTTATCTATGATTTTAACATGTGATGTTTTTTTCGCTAATGATAGTGTCAAGTGGAATATACATTGAATGACGATTAATGTTTAAGGAAACAGAGCTTTTATTCTTTTCCTATCGCTATTTTAATTCCCCTTTGAAAAGCCCTTGTAAAACCATGAACTGTGAAAGCATTTTATGTGGATATCATTTTACTACAAATAAACAGAAGCACATTTGATTTTTCTATAGATTCATTAGCACCTCTCCGAGGACGGGTGGCACCAATTTTAATGCAAAGGCTGCAAGAAGGTATAAAATCCAGTCAAGCATAGTTACCTCTAGAGAGAAAGGTAAAAATACTCAAAGTTACTATTCAACTTAAGCGAAAGTGTTACAGCGTGGCGCACGTAAACGAGGAAGGAGTGAGGTTTGGTTAGTGAAATAATCCTCGTTCTTCGACGTATATCTCCTGAAGCATTGTTAGGTCCACGCCATTCGTTCGGCGCCACAATCCTTTTGATTCGCTTCGATATGATAACTGTAGCTTATGTCAAAGAAAATAACATTCATACGTACAGCGGACACTCAATTCAAGTCATCGCGGTTTCAAAGATCGCAATGCTGTGAAAGGCTCTGTCACAACAATGATTTAAAATAGTTCAATGAATTGTCCTAACTTTTATTGAATGCCTTAATGATTTTTTTGTTCTATCCTATTGTAGCAGCTATTCTAATATCAACGCTGCAGGATGAATTTGACATGAAAAGCATAAAGCTTTCGGCGTTAATCAATCGCTCCAAGATGTGCCATGCATTCGATTTCATTAAACATCGTTTGAAACTGATTGAAGGCACATCTGGCTCTTACAATAACTTTCAAATAAATGAGAACTTCAAATCCAAGTGCTCAATGAATTTCATAAATCACTAGTGTTTTTTCTGTTCTTATGAACAGATTTATTCGGTTCACATCAATGGAATATCGCGTAACAAATAAAATAGAAATGAGCAGAGCCAACTCTGTTCCGATCCGCATAGGATACGTCTGGTTGAATGGCAGGATCGATAGCACAGCCGTCGATATCAATCTAAAATAGTAGATACATCATTCTCAAGCTTCAGAACAACAAATAATGTAAAAAACATTATGGGAATAAGCAAATAAAGAAGAACAGTTCAAGAAGATCTTACAAGATCAACTTTTTCACCGCGCCCATCACCAACAGTGCAGCTGTGAACAAGGAAATCCGTGACACTAGCATCACACTGCCAAACATGATAAATTTTTTCACCAACTGTTGCTAGCCTAAAGGGGAACTCGAAAATAGGAAATAAAAAAAGAATAATGATGAGGTAATTGAGAGGCTTCGATGACAGGACAGATTCGAACCCGTGATTACCATTTCCGGAGGATCACTCCTCATCCAGTGCACCATCCTCTTTCAGCAATCCCAAGGTTGTTAAACAGCATACGTTCACTTCCATGCAATAACACACATACAGTACAGTCGTAGCCGACGTTTCGGCAGAATTGCCTTCCTCAGAGCCTGGAAGGGAACACTAATACGCTACTTACTAGATCAAACAATCAATAAATAATAATATTAATCAATAATCAACTATCAATGTGATGAGCGACTTAGCTCCAGAGCTGAGCAGAAGGAAACGAGCGGCTTGGAGAGCTTTCAAGAGCATCGAGGATGTAGTGAAGAAGAAAAAGAACACCCGACTCCGTGCCCACGTTTTCGACTCAACGGTTATTACTGCCCTAATGTATGCGTCAGAAACCTGGTTGCTTCGTAAGCTGGATGGAAGATCACTCAGCGTTATCGAACGCGATGTCGAAAGGACGATGCTAGGAGTATCCCGTTTCACACAAGTAAGGGATGGGATCCTCGCATAGGAATCAAAAACACTAGCGCGCAAAACTCTCGTGGTATTCTGGATGAATTCCAAGAATCTGAAAATGAATAGCAGGGAGGAATGCCTGCCTCATAATCACGCCTGATATTGGGCAGTTTACAAGCCTTTTAGATACATTATGATTCCATGTGAGCTCTGTGCGGTTTGTCTTCACGTGACCTATCCAGTGGAATACTCATATGAAGCGGTGAGTGTGCAAAGAAGGTATTCCGCGTTCAGTTTGATTGAGATCTTAGTTTAGCATTTTCTCTGTTTGATTATGGAGCTGTTTGGCCGGGTCTTGGACGGGTAGATCGCAATTAACTTGATTTTACCAGCCTCTGAGGAAGGCGGAATCCGCCTTAGCGTCGGCTTGTGCGTAAATAAAGAAATGGAATAACACCTCTTGCTTGCTAAGCTAAAAATGAAGTGTTGTTTCGACTTAGTTGAGACAAAACCAGCAAGATTCGAATGCCGGCAATCAAACAACATTCGCTTTGCTAATGACATCGTACATACAACACCGAGTACAAGTTAAAGTGAAACAAATACTTACTAACTTTGATAAAACCTGTCAAAAGATTAGTATCTGATCAAATCTTATAAAAACAATGTACATGATATACGAATTAACTATGTATGTCCCATTCGCGCTCAACGGATCCAATATCTCCGAATGCTCCAGTTGTGTCTATCTTGATCGACAAATCAGCAAGATGAATGACTGGAGGTGAGCAGAGGGAACCGAGCGGTCTGAGGAGCCTTCAAGAGCATGAGGATGTAGTGAAAAAACGAAGAACTTCCGACTCCGTGTTCACCTTTTCAATTCCAAGAACTTTCTTGCCCTCACGCATTCATCAGAGATCGTTGCATAAGGATGAGAGCGCGCATTGAGCGTTATATAACTCCCAGTCGAAATTACGATGGTACCCATATCAGGAAAGTGAGGAGAAGGATCGGAAACTCGCAATCTTCGTAGGGATCAAAAATCAAGAGCGTGGTTCTATAAGCTCAACTGTCGAAGAAAAGATGGGCTTGATACCTAGTGTGTATTAACAACCAACATTGGAGAAGAGCGGTTAGTGGATGAAGTCCTGGGATTGTCAAAAGCAGAGCCGGAAGGCTGCTAACCTGAATATCACAATTCTTCACGAAAACTCCATAAGAAGAGTATGATGCTCCTCAAGTCCTCATTGGAAGCGGCGGAACCTACTGGACTCGTACTGCTCACGAAAGGGTGAAATGGAAGATTCACTAACGCGCGCTCGAATCACTTGACGATCAATGGGCCGACTGGTGATACGATAGGTGACACAGGTCACGACTTACTCGATTTACCTCATTCCACGGAGCTAATCACCTGTAGTAATCGCAGTAAAGCAGCAAATTGAAAACGCTCTCATCCCGTGCTCGTGCAATCCACGACGAAAAAGGCAGCTATTAACACGAATGGTGTTGATATCACCAAATGCTTATAACCGTCTTAAAAAATGTACCGTGTAAAGTTTTATTATGGAGTTTCCTATTGTAACTTTTTTCTTTTCAAGTTCACTGATTCAGTTCGATTTATGAATCGCTAAGAAATTATAAATTATCGTTTATTAGACAGTTTATGAAATTTCCGAGAATTCAACACTTGCGCAACATTGTTCTTAACACATTGACATAAACAACTTTCTTTTTCGAACATGGATCACCGCATCATTCGGTTTGAAAACGTTAGACTTTTTTGTGTCTGTGACAATGAACTGCTCATTTATTTCGTCAAGTTAGTTGACTAGAAACTTCTTCATTTAAGCAATAGCAAAGTGCACTGCGCATTTTGGAAGGACGAATGCTGTTATTTGCAAATGAAGTCCATCTAGAATTTGCTGCAGCTCGCCAGGTTAAAAGGCATAAAATTCAGGATGTATGACATAACAGTACCATAATGTTTGCCATTACTTGCCACAAAAGATTGTATTACAAGCAAGCAATTGTGCTAGATATGAACCTAAAGCTCATATGAACTACTAGTAAATTAAGCACTCCTATTAGAGTTCAACATTTGGATCTTTTTCTTTATTTCGCTAATGTCCTTGGCATCGAATCCACAGCATCCACCGATCACTGTTGCTCCTAGTTCCACCCATTTTTCGATAGAATTGAGAACAATGTCCAAGGGTTTTTCCACATCTCTGAATAATTATTCTTCACACTTCAGTGGTCCACCTCAATGAAGAATCTTGGTGAAAAGTCACGTTTTCTTCTAATGTGTATCTTACGGGTTTGGTAATTTTTGCTCTGGGGTACGAAAATCCTCGCTGCAAGGTGTTCCAAAGCACGAGCAGTAGCCCACCTCTCTGAGTTAAGCAAATGTTGTTGACAAAAGCTGAGATATTTGCAAAACTCCGGACCGCAGGTGTTTGCGGTGGGGAACGAACGCGCTATTGCCCTTTCCGAGGAGTAACGCGTTCACCACCACACCATGTCGGTCTTTCGTTTCGCCTGTCTCTCAGCTAGTTTTATCGATCTTTTGCCATCAGCAATCACCCGTCAGTGGGATTGATCTGGGGAGCCCAAATCGGCAACGAACCCAGTTAAACTAAGGCTGCAGTTATAATCACATTTTTAACTTATTATTTACTGCAGTAAATAATAAATTAAAGATGTTCTTCACTTCACCTCGCAAGACTTCTTTTCAGATGGAGAGATCCCTAACATTCGTTCATTCACTGATGCCAAAGCTTTCGGCCCAAAATTACTCACTCATTCTCAGCTTCAGAAACTCAACCGGAGGACTATTTACGTGTTACAGTGCGGATAGATGCTCGGGCACACCACAGAGCTTTAATGAAACCGGTAATCTCTCGAATTGAGAGTAGCCAACTAGTAATATTATACCGAATAATCTTTTCAGCCCGAAAAGAAAAATTTTTGCGTGTTTGCAAAAATAACGAGTTACGCGGCGTACTTGTGCAATTCATATTTTCCATTGTTTGGATAGACGAAGATGTCCGGCACATTTTTTTGGAATCGAACAGATTCAAGCAATGTCGTTATTGTTCCTGGATCAGTGCAGTTGATACCAAACCCAACAACCTAAAGTCGAAGAAGATGGCCACATTTTGTTCGCAAAATTGTACAATGGAAATCTGAAGCGAATTGCAGTCACTGATAGAAAGCAAACCTTAGGGCACTTTAGTACAATTCTCACTGCACTTTCAAGCGTCTCACCATGGCGAAGGAGAACAGAATTCTAAAAGCGCTGGTAAGTGATCAAATTTTAAGCAAGCTGTGATTTTTTACTCACTTGACGACATGTAAATGAAATTACGGCATTTATGTTATCGTGGCGATTCAAAGCCTCACAAATCGCTTCCGCTTCCCTTGCAGAGCTTATAGTTTCGAAAAGCAAATCACGGACACCGGTCGCCTTCATCGCTTCAATTTGGCCCATGTGATAGGCTATCAATGTCTAAAAGTAATAATTAAAATAATAGAAATTGCTTGTTATGTTTTCTACTCAAGTGGCGCCAATAAATCATCGACATGCTTCGCTTTCTTTCTCAGTAATAGCGAAGTTGTTGTACAGCATGCGTTTACTTCCATTGAAAAACTCACGTACAAAACAACCGTAGCTGTCGTTTCAGCGGAATCGATTACTTCAGAGCTGTTTTACGTACCTTCCACTGAGGAAGAATCGCTGATCAGAGTCGCAAATGATTAACGACGCATATGAATGAGAATCAGCTACTGTTGTGTTGCATGTGTGTTTTTGTATGGAATTAAACGTATGGTATATAACAACCTCGCGATTGCTGAGAGGTAAATCGACGCATTTATAGTCCAGTGTCGACATTAATAGAAAGTCGATCCTGGGAACTATCGGCATGCTCCTTTTTCATTCATGGACCGATCTAATTGGAGGAGACTGAGCAAATCACGCAAAATTATGGTCGGCACCCGGTGGCGCACAGAGAAAGTGTGATTAAAAACGGAATTACGCGATCGACGAAGAGCAGATGGACACTTATTGTCGCTTTCCACCTTCACTGTGCACGAATGACATGTACCTTTCGTATGCACTGCATCGAATTCATTATACATTTGTAGATGTAAATAGATAAATACTGTCTTCTGCAAATTGATTCGGCGAAAACCTGGCAATCGAAGGAATGCCAGTTACACAAGAAGTCGTCTAGAATCGCCTCCAAGAAATAAGCTCTACATCTAGATAGGTAAAACAAAGCAAGCATCCTGCTACCATACGCAGTCCACATTCCAAGCTCAGCAAATGGTCGTGTTTACCTCGTCGGAGCAAAAATAAAGCGCACATTTTTGACTTTGAAACAGTATAATACTCACTGTAGTCCCTGCAGTGTTTAGTAGGACGACTATTGAGAAGGCAATGAAATTGCACAGCTCTTATAGCGTGTCATAATCTATAACTTAAAAACCTACAACTTCTACTTTCGACCCATTCACTTTGTATAAGAAGTTTTTGTTGAGAATTTGACTATGCAAGCTGTGAAAATCACATATGACATCGTATTAGCCACTGTTACCAGAAGGCATCAGCATCTTCACTAGTGTTTTCACCGGAAAGAAAAAGTAATCTTCAAAATAGGACATAGAGAGCGATACTAGCATTATCCCACATCACACCATAGAGAGAGAAGATCCAAAGTCGGGATCTATATGGAAGACATATCGCATATCGCATGCTCCAAAGTTCTGAAAATCTGAACAACGCAGGCGATGCGTCTTAATTATTTTACTTCTCAACAAAATTCAGCATTTCTATTCTAAAAAAGATTAGATGTACAGCAAGAGTACCAATGATTTTGTGTTAAGACTACTTCTAGAAGATGCTAAGAAAATGCTATTTTTCTCCATATTAGTGATTGGATAGAAAAGTGGGCAACTCTGACAAGGAACAAAAATGAACACAGATCTTACTGATTCTCGAATTTCTCGATCGTCAGAAGAAGCTGACAATATAGGGAAATTTTTCACATGCACATTTAAAGACAAAAATTAGGGATCAACAATTTTAGCACATGTTGATTATTTTACGATTGAGGTCAGATGACAATCGGTTCGAAAATTATTGCTTCGCCTTCAGCTATTTGCTAGTTAGCATAATAACTACCAGTTGCTGCAGGATGATTCATGCGCTAAAAAACAAATTATTATCAACGAAGTCCCACTCGTAACAGCACAGCTCCGAGGAAGGCGAAATCGCCGAAACGTCAACCATCGACCAACAACGACAACGACAACAACACAGCAACAAGAACTTGTACTAACTTCGTATCAACGGATAATCACATCAACAACAACCCTCCTCTATAAAAGAGCGTCGCAGGTGAGAATGCCTCATTTGAGAGATGGTCCACTGAAGAAGATCCGACTCGAAACGAAGACGAAGATGCAACACCGAGAAGGCGAATAACTGTAGACCATTAGCTCAAATGATCGACTCTGATGAAGACAAAGACGACGAAAAGTCACCGAAAAAATATAATTCTTCAATCTGGTGTAAACTCAACAATTTAAACACATGTTCATAATTTTAATACAGGGGATAAATGACAGTCAGTGTTGTTGCACTTCCAGATTGCCTAATTTCCGTTTTTAATGAAACAAAAAGAAAGGTTGATCCAGATAGAAACGTGTTCTAGGGCTTATACTCTAAACAAATTATCGGATAAAACGTCAAACCGCTGTTTATGGTTTCGATAACCTTCATGATTTTAATCGGCGGTTGAACGTCAACGAATGCTCCTGTGTATTCGGCTGCTTCACCACGAAAGCAAATAGCATACGATCCAATGGAACCCCAGATTCGTAGTCTGTCACCGAATTGGTGGATGGATACGGTGTCCATCAGTAAGCCGACTGCTTTCTAAGAAAAAAAATACGATCGTTTAGAATTCTTTTAAAAAAAATGACAAAGTTGTTCTACAAAGGAAGAAGGTCAGCGCTTTAAAACACTATAAACGCGAGAATAACTTGTGGTTAAGAAGAAACCATTGTTGGCAAATAATAGAGGGGAAGGCTTCTAATAGAAGAGCACTCGCAGTAGAAGGGCTAAGTTTTCGAAACATATCGCCATACATGGAACAGCGTTCATCTCAAGTGCGACCGATTACTATTGATTTGTTTATTTATTTATTTTGAAAGGACAGAGGAAGCTCTAAGAATTGAAACAACCTTAATGAATTCGGCGCCATTAAGGCCTTGATCTTTCAGGCAAAGCAATGACGCATGATATGTGTTAGTAGTAATATCATCCACACCAGCATCAATGAATCTGAAGACATTTTTTGACAAAAGCAAAGCTAATTCAACTTTAAAAAAAGGCAGGTGTTGATGTCGGGAAATTATCCAATGGTTGTCGTTCTGGTATGCTTCGATCCATTACGTTTGACTTCCCCAAAATATTACAGTCTTCGGAATATGACAACCTATTACAACCTTGGTTAGAGAGTTTTCTAGGCTGTCAAACTGTTATTTACAGCTGGTACTTATATCCTTGCAGTCTCTCAAACTGACAAGGAATTTAACATTTTCGTACGGAAACCCATCAGAGAGCAAACTCATGCTGGGACAACCTCCATCGGTCCTCTCGTGCTGGTTTGTTGGTAGAAAAAAACATGATAGGAATGGCATTGTAATGAAAATGCCGTGTTTTTCGCGTGCTTGAGTAATTCGACCTAATAAGCAGCAAAGTTGCGCTTTTAGGAATGATGGAGCCTATTGGAATCCGCTCGACGAGCTTGGTGATTGATGGGATGCAGAGGATATTGGTGACAGGTGAGAACTGACATGTAGTCTTTAGTAAATCGATTTTGTAATATTCGTACCACTATTTCAATAACACAGTGGACCGGATGACTTTCAAAATGAGGCACGTGATCATGCAAGAAATGGGAAGGATTTTGTGTAAATGCTCACCTCTTGTGGACCGCAACTACCGCCTCGGGATCGTGAATAACTGCGTCGAAAGTCCAGTTAGGGCGTTCCTTAAATAAGGAATGCATTATTCCTACGACATTAAAAGTATCACCTAACTTTTCAGTAGTGTACCGCGTCAAAGTAACCGCTGAACACATTCGACAGTTCGGCAGCGAAAGATCCATCCAATACACGAATCTTCTTTTGACCACGTCTATTGTTCTCCATTTGATCACTAAACCTTACAAAGTTTTGTAATCCGAGAAGATGGAAACCTTAAATTTGGTGGACACAACTTAACTTCGCTTAACAGTGGTGACAGAATTGGGTAAACGAAAGCCCATTTTTGCCCGCATCATAATATATGATTACAGCACGACTTTAAAGTTTATTCGGTTATAGTTAAAGCCCGAATGTTTCTGTCAATGTCGTGTTAACATCTGAAGAGTGAGAGAAAAAGCAAGACTTGGATAATTCGTTGAACTCACATTGCAGATGGAGAGATAAAAAATGATACGTCTATTACTTCTCATGAAGCCTCATCAAGTCTCTTAAACTTTAATCTCAACGACTGAAGCAGTCCTAGTAGTTTGCACACTGATTGGATCTGGCACTTTTCGTCAGCTAGAAAAAGTATGGAGAAAAATTCGACAGATGCCGTTTGTGAATATTTCTACAGACTAGACAGAGTGGACTTGGAAATAGTAGCCGTTGCAGCTGCTAATTGTGGTATTAGTGGAGATGCTTGATCATAGATTCTCGAAATAAATAAATAAATAAATAGCGTTCAACTAATAACGGCTTAAAACACTGGCTTCAGGAAAAGTTGGCTGATTTTTTAAATAAAAAACATTTCGAAACAGTGGCTGTAATTGGTGAAATTCCACAGAAATTCCGCAAGCGTACTACATATAGTGCTGAAATGACTCCATAAAATAGTGGTATATAGAAATAGAGGCTTAGTTTGAGAGAGAATGTGCTCTTGGGCACTACCACGCTGTACTGTTAGTTCTCACAGATCGAACATCTATGTTATCTAGTCAAATATTCTTGTAAAGATAGTACAACACTTGCAGAATGATGAGGATATTAATGCGCAGCGGGTGCGCTAGCACGCTAGCAGAGTTGCGTAATCTCAATAAATGGATAGTGCAGTATTACGAGCAACTATCACTGCCACTGAGATTAATATTATTCGTGCCAGAAAAAAAAGCAGAAAAGAGCGGGTAAGGTAAAATGAGGAATTTGGCAAACTGATGGCAGTTTCTGGACACTGCCTAAAATCTGATGTTGCTGCAGTAGGCATGTTGTGCATGACTGTTCTCCAGTCAGCGTTTTTACTAGCGTGCAGGTGTTAACATACCAAAACATTACAGAACATTTTACAGTGAGCTGTGATGCCAAAAGACGATATAGCTGTAGCAACAATTCGTATCCAATCTAAGAAAAATGCACGATAAGACAGAATTTAAAAAGGAGACCACTCTCCGTGTTGTGGAAAATGTCTTCAATGTAGGAACATTTATAGAAGTTTAGTTGTTGTTTGTGTTTTATGAAAAGCTAGACGAAGAAATGTTCCTTCCCCCCGTCGCCCTCAATAAGATAGGGAAAACTTTTTTTTTTCGAAACCTTATTGCAACTCATTCACTCCGCAACTGAAAAGGAGTGAAGTGGTTTGTAACGGAAAAATAATCAGTAAATCTATAGCTTGGGTTGTTCACGTCTAAAGTTTTCCTGCTGGAAGCCCACTGGAGAGTAAATTTATGTTACGACAGACTCCGACAAGAAAATGGTTCAAAACCATGCCGTACCAAGCCGCGGTGCGCTTCATGTTTCTATCGAGCATCTCAAGCGTGACAGGCAATAAAAAGTTTATCGCAGTCACTATTCTTTCACGTTTAACTCTGTATGTCTTGCCATTTAACCACTTAGAGAAACACAATGTCAGCTCCTAACTAGTCGACCAGCGAGCACTCCATGAACAAGGTTATTTTCGAAATAACTTGCTAGGCATCTCACTTGCATCATCCGTCATCGCGTAAAGTCTTCACTTGCCTCTACCGCGCACAAAACTATCTCAGTTAGTTCTTCTCGCGCTATGGACTAGTTAAGCACCAGATCTTCCTTTTAGCGTTTTCGTGAAAAACTTTGAAGATTGGCGTTTGACATACCGTGGAATCGCTAACAGCTTCTGTTTATCGGTTGTTGCTCCAGAGGCATTACGTGCATGGACCATCATATATTCGACATTTTGACCTGTGCAACGGCGTTTCTGTCGGACCTCAATATTCCTTCTCGCACTTGCATACTAGGTTTTACTCTCTGCACCATCCTCTTGAGAGCACGTTCGAAGCCTCGAAGTGATCCTTTCTTTTGCTTACATAGCCAACAGATTTCCTACGCGTATATTGAGGCTGAAAAAAATCTTTGAGTCGAAAAGGTTGACAAGGAGTTGAGTGTTTTTAGTCCTCTTTCCATGCCCTTGAATCTTTTCTAAAAATTTCTCTTCTTCTTGATCAACTCCTTAACTAGGCGTTTCACAGTGTTGACTTCAGCATCCAGATATAAATAGCTGGAGCATTTGGAGTTAGTTTTCCTGTTGAGCGAAAAAGGAATGTCAAAAACGAAGAACCTCATAAACATCACTTTTGTTAGATTTCGGAGGAGAAGACCAGTTTTCTACGGGCACCATCTGTGTTCGCCAGCATTCGCTTCGCATGATTAGTCTTTGGTATTATAAAAACGACGTCATCAGAACAACGAAAATAGTGCAACTGCTATCAAGCCATCAAGTTTAACTCCCATGTTACCCCGTTTCAATTTTGGCATAACATTTTCGAGGATGGTGGCAAATAATTTTGACGAGATTCTGTAGCCTTGTCGGACTTTTCCCCTAAACTCCTTACGTGGATTTTAATACTGTTATGTAATGTGGTGCTTTTGTTGCGTATGTTTTGCACAGCACAAGAAGGGCCTTCATATGTTGAGCATTGCCTCCCTCACTGTCTAGAGCTTCCATGAATGTTTTCTGTCTTTACTGAGTCAAAGGATTCTTTAGCAGAGCGATCTCCGTTATTCCTGCTATACTTCAGTGAAACTTGTTGTCGCGTGGATGTGGTCAATCGTAGTGAATCGTTTCCCGAACCGTGCTCGCTTACATGCTATACATTCAGTGTTCTGTTCGACAGAGAATGGCTCCTGCAAAGAGTTTATAGACGACCGGTAGTAGTAGGATGACCGACGACGAGAGGATGAGATGAATGGAAAATTGAGATGTTTCTCCCTTGCTTCAACACTGACACTCGATACTTTGCGATGTCTTTTCGCTACGATAAAACGTTAGACTGCTGCGTAGAGTTATATAAAGGCAGCCGTTGTGAACAAGGATGCTTCTTAGTGGCATAGTAACCTGCGAGGTGGGTTGGTCAGTGGTCATAGACACATGTTGTCTTTAAAAACATTAAAAACTTTTGTTTCTACAACCTTTTATCCATATTTTAAGTGCTTCGGTCAAAGAGCTTTAGTTAAAAATATGGTGGTCCCAGTTTCGAGATAAATACAAAGTACACATCCAGCACAAAATGTTGCAAACTATGAATTCGAAACTTAAGTGCGAGTAGCGCAATGGGCGCAATTCATCAAGGGCACTGTTCTGATTCGAAAACGCCATGCGCAAGCTCACCAAGCCTCTTATTCCTAGTGGTTCACGAAATTGATACCAGTCTTATCAAAGAATAATTCTCCTGCCTGCATTTCAAGTGGCAATTGGCTGTTCCAGGACACCAAGTACAGAAATGACTCCACCGGCATTAAACGACATTTATAAACTAGACGAGAGTCCTCAAGCGCAATCGAACCCACATACAGAAAGTTTGAAGCCCTTCTTCTATTATGATTGCGAGGAAGCGGATCGAGTAGACGAAGTTTTGCGAGACGCACAACAGTTGAAATTTATGGACAAATAAAGTTTACAGACTTTAAGCCTACCTTTGTTGCTCAGAGGTGGTTTTGTAATTGCTCTGCAATGCAGCAGAGCCGTTTCCTAAGATAAAATTGTTCGGTACAAACAGAAACGTAGATGAGCTAGCAATTTTCTTTAATGAAAGCTTACACGCGGTATAAAATTTAATAACAAGCATGTGTAATCTTATGAATGTGGAACACTTTTGACTATTCATGTAGAGGTTAAATAAAAATCAAATATGGAGAAAGTAGGTCATGTAATGAGAAAACTTGACCGCAGACGGGCGAGAGGAGCAATAAAATGAATCATAATGATGATGAAATATTTGCAAAGCTTCGAACCGCAGGTGTCTGCGGTGAGGATCAACAACAATGTTATCCTTTCCAGGTGCTAACGTGTTCACCACAGCATCATGCGGATCTTTGGCTTCGAGTTTCTCTCATCCATGTCTTAACCGGTGCTATCGCCAATCACTCGTGAATGGGATGGTTGTGAGAGCTCAAATCGGCGTTGAACCCAGTTAAGCTGTGGTATAAAAAGTGATTACATTTAATCTGTGACTGTATAATGAAAAATGTGACAGATGTTGAATTCACTGTAGTTTCAGCTTAACTAGGTTGAATTCTGATTTGCAACACGGTTGACGAAGGGCGGAACGAAGGACCCGCTTGGTGTGGTAGTGAACAAGTTGGCCTCCGAGAGAGTAATAACGGGTTCGATCTCCCCAAAGACACCTGCAACGCGGAGTATTTCAAATATTTCGACATCATTATGCCATTAATTTTTGAACAATCTAATAGATCATGCTAACTGGTAGTAGCAGCGATTAACAGATTTGTCCATTTTTGCTGTACTGTTTAGGTTGCATTAAAGTCATGATGGTTCGATACATTTGAAAAAAAGACTAAATATATTTCGAGTAAACATTTCGATAGCAAGAGAAAAATAGTTTTTAAGTTTAGTACAAAGTCTAGCAAAAGCCACAGACTGCTTGCTACAAACGGGAAAAGAACGACTGTACTCGCAGGTGAAGTTGTTTTACAGATCATGGTATGAGACTCGCACGTGCTACTATGCTCGAATAAAATCACCACCATAGAGGACGGCTGTGAGGGAAAGAAACGAACAGAAAATGTAATGGATTCTGCACAAGTGAAGACGGACCGTCCAAGCATCCAGGTATACAATGCCAACAAAAAGTTTACATTCTAAAAAGTATTAGATGGAGAGATTGTTATTTTTACGAAGTGTGTCTTGTAAAATTATGGACTGCAGATTTTGCAGATTATAGAAACTGGTAAATTCTAAACATGTAATAAGTAAACGTTAAAACCATAGTGTGGTCTCCCAGCGCCATGTATGAAGTCTGATTTGCGAGTATGGTAGGTTGTAGATTTCGTCCTACTAGACATTGTAGGTGGTGAATGCAATTAGTAAACCTACAAAAATTACACATAGATTTTTGAAAACGACGTTTCTTTGCATTTTGCCTTAAATAAATCGTCATTATATCTACAGTGTGAATTCCAGCACTTCTCACCTTTCTTTCGTTTTCCACGCACTCATCGTCCACAATGGTCTTCGAATATGTCGCCAGTCTTTATTTAGTGCCTACTTTTTTATGGAAGAGTATTATATGAAATATAGCCTCAATGATGCTGAGATACTTGCAAAACTCCGAACCGCAGGTGTCTGCGGTAGGGGACAAACACGTTGCCCCTATCCGGGGGCTAACGCGTTCACCACCACACCATGCGTGCCCTTTGTTTGGCCTTTCTTTCAGCAGTCTTTTCACGTTCTCCTATAACTCGAATGGTGTGGTAGTTAATGCGTTAGCACCTTGGAAAGAGTTAGAGCGTGTTCGGTGCCTACCGATAACACCAGCGGTTTGGAGTTTTGCAAATATCTCACCATCATTGTGGTCTCCGAATATTTTGCGTGTTGTTTCGCCTTCTGTTTGAGGATATTTTCCGTATGAATACCGTATAATAGTGGTCAGGGCGATTTTTCCTGCAATCTTTGAGATGGTCAAAGGAGCCTGTAGTGTTACGGCGTTCTAGGTGGATTGGACGAGAGTGTTGTGGAGGGGGTCTAACAAGCACCTTCTCTTCCTGATCGACGGCATCACTAACCACCGCTACATGCTACTCCTCACCTCATTGTCGTCCTAACCATGAGCACAACGGTAACGATACCATTCGAAAGCTCTGAAAATAAGCGTTCAAAATGAATGACGTGTGTTAAGAAAGACTGTGTGTAGAAAGCTAACGGCAACATCCGTATAATTTCAGCATAGGTAATAAAGTCGTCGTCATTGACAAGCCCTCGCGGCGTTGTCACAAATCTTTATCTTACCTGACACTTCGACGATGTCACCTTCTTCAGAATAGCGTTGACGAGAAGGTGGCTTGGCCTAACACATCTATGTGCAAGTACAGCATTACTCTTTCTGTCAACAACAGTCTACTCGCAATGCATTCGTACAGTATATCACTGTAGGATTCAAGGAAACGATCGAACTCGCTTCAATAACCGTTTTTACAATTGTTGTGCTTGGAAAGTGGTGTTCTGCGGACGACGCCGAACACGACGTGCTGTAAGAAAACTATCGAAAGGAAGGATAAAGCTCTCGACGCTGATCAATCCCTAAGAGATGCCCATGCTTTCGAATTTACTAAATATCGTTGGAAGTGATTGAATACATATCTGGCTTTTATAATGACTCGCGGTGGTCTACCGATATATAAGGCAATACTGCAATCCTCCCAGACAACTCTGGCCTATACATTAACTTGCGGTGAACTATTGATATATCGAGTCGATGTCAACATCCTCTCAGAGAAGTTTGGTAGCAATTTGCAGACCACAAAGAACTGGAAGTGTTGATGAGAACTAAGTAATAGTACACTCACTATACAAGGGAAAATAATGGAGCACAGAGTCGCACTTGTTCCGACGGCAGTTTTTCGATTAACTCGTTTTTAATCCGCTTCCTATAACCTTTTCTACCTAATATCACCTGTATCACCTGTCGTTCCGTTGGCCGTCGAGTGACTCGAGATGGTCTTTCACATTCTTCATTCGCGCACAAAAGTAGCCCAGTGGATCCTGCTTAGTCTAGAAACTTGTCGGATATCACTCCTTTCCTCTAGGGCTTCAGTGAAGACCTCCGACCATAAGGTCTGTGGAAGGTTCCCGTTATGCGTTTAATATCTTGAAAAATCCTCCCAACGGCTTCCCACCTCATCGTGGCTGGTTGGTGTTTCTTGGTGTCTGGCTGTGATGTACAGTGGGGTGATTCATTCCCTCAGCATGGTTTCCCAAACTGAGAAGGAGTCCGGGGTTTCCATCAGGAAGCTCAGCTAAGAGTAAACTAATACCAAGATCCGTCTCTGTCTTGGTATTGAACAAGTCGCATGACGGCAAATCTCTCTTTGACTTAAAGGGTGGTGGCAACCGCCAGAGCTGGTGATGACCTGGGGCAAACTTTGTCCAGGCTGACCTCAGGACTCCAAGGAACCACAATGGGTAAATAAAAAAAAACACCTAAAATAGTAAAATAATGTGGAAACAAGCAGAATCAGTGAAAATGGCTATCTAAGTATCCACGCAAGTATCTTGAAGAATCCAGTCTCTAACGGCTGCTGTCCTTCGGTTGTGGTTCACACACATTTCTTTCCCTGCCTACCCGATCGTTGGCAGTTTTGCGTTTAAAACGATGCTCTTGGCTTTCCACTGTTGGCGTAGATTAGAGCTTCAGACTTTTTGACCTACTTTCGACTCTGCGTTCTATAAGTCTAAGTGATCTTCCATTCTGCTCACCTACCGACCAGGTTTCTGACGTAAGCGTTAACAGAGATAGAATCGTGGAATCGAAAAGGAGGGCACGAAGTCGAGTGTTCTTTGTTTTCGTCCCTAAATCATTAGTGTTCTTGAAAGCTTCCCAAGCTGCTACTTAACTCTGCAGCTAAGTCGATCACCTACTAATCCTCCAGCGAAGATATACGTAGCTGGACCGTGCCTTCTTTGAGAAAACCAAAAGCGGCCCACTGTTCTTACTTTTTTTCTCCCATTTCTGTTTTTTATCCAAATTTTCTCCAGAATTGAGAAAGTTTGCTAGGTGTGCCACTCGACTCTAGTCATAACTTCTGTCGACTATAGAAAATTTATTAACAGTGTCGAAAACAGTGCATTCCTGCCAGTGCTCTCCGACCACGTAGTGGGCCCACCCTACACAAAACTCTGATGAACTGCACTACAAAAACTACTTTTCCATCGGCTTCCTGTTTACCCACAAGAAAAAGGGTTCAACATGCCGACACATTATCGCTAAAACTGTTTAGTACCGCACTGCAGTGGATAGTGAAGTCATTTGAGTGGGATGAGAAAGGCAAAGGTACTAATGGAAAATTACTGTCCAACCTTCGTTTCGACGACCAGAGTGTCATTTTTTTTCAATAAGTACCAATAGAGGTATGAGGTGTTTTCTTTAGTCAGGGAATCATTATTTTTTTCGCCTTTGCACTGCTGTTTTATATGGGTTACAAGAAATACGTAATTTGTTGCCTCCAGCTTGGACGAAGTCGGTGAAGTTTAGAACAAGATGTGGCTGGCACTCTCAAGCGACTTTCATGAGGCATGAGACGATTTAGATGTAGTCTATGCAGCAGAATCCCTTCCGAAATCCTTCTTGCTCATATGGCTCTGCTTCACCCAAACTTTTTGATAATGAATGCAGAATTCGTGAAGAGCATGTAGTGTACACTCAATTTTTTTTACCTCCACCTCTACGGAAACCGACGGTGACAATATCGGGTGGTGAAGCAGTGCCTAGCGTTGCGAGAGAAGAACACAGCATTAGTTTCACTTTTGAACGTTCCATCCTATTTCGTTCCGACTCCACAGTGTCACTGTTATGTTCAAAATAACTTTTTCTAAATGTCTAGGCGAGAGCTTTTCTCCTGGATTCTGTCTCAGAGCCTTTCATCGGATGTCTGAAATATTAACTAGGTCAGATTTTTTATCTGGTTAATTTTTTCTATGCTCTCCTTACAGTCCTTGTTCTGCAATTTCCCAAATAATAAAAGGTAAAAGGATAAAGCTCTCGGCGTTGATCAATACCTGAGGGATGCGTCATGCATTCGATTTCATTAAGTATCGTTGGAGGTGATTGAATGCATATCTGGCCTTTACAATGATTCGCGGTGGCCTGCCGATGTATCGAGCCAGTGCTGCTATCCTCCCAGACGAGTCTGGTGTCAATTCGCCGACCCCGGAAGGATGGAAGGCTTGGTGGGTCATGGGCGCAGGAATCGATTCCACGTGCGTGTCGCAGTGGCGTCTTCAACCACTGCGCCACACACACTCCTCCCCAAGTAATAGTCTTCGCTAATTATTTAAGATGTTTCCCTTCGCCATTTCGTGACTCTGCATTCAACGGTCACTTCTTTTACCAATATTTTGTGAAAGAAGAGGAAGAATGAATTCTGCTTGTGTTGAAGATACCCGCTCTCTCTCTTGCTTTTGAGGAAATCAGTCCTACGACTCGTGTTTTCTTTCAAACTCAAACGCTGCACTAAATTCTTTTGCACATTCGAGTATGGTATGCTGTCAAAACCACTTCTATAGAAATCTTTCAATTAATCATATGATGTAGCAGAGGTAATAGGGTTTATGGTAATGATTTACGGTAGCCTAATCTTGATAGTAATATTTTGCTACAAGATTCTTGAATGGTCCAATACTAGGGTGAACGCCTTTAATTTAAAAAATTCAACGGATATGAAAACCTGGCAGTGAAATGAAAGATGTTAATTACAACGTCAAGGCAAGAGTTTAGGCTAATCGTCATTCGTAATAGCAGCACTCTACCTCAGTAGGTGGTAGCAACACCGTGACAATGGGCTCTTCCTGGCTGTCGCACTACACTTGGTCTCCTTATCCATCAGAGCTGCGGAATGTACATGCTATATTTCTATAGGGGTACTAGGCAGGGAACAAACCCGTGTTAAGCAGAGATTTCATGATTTGAAAGGTACAGTCGCCAGATTGCATAGTTTGTCATCCTGGTAACGCTGAATACTAGGGATAAATAGGCCAGCTCAGCTAGCAAAATAGCATCCGAATGGACATTTTCTATGCCGACACTTGCACCGTTCGTGAAAATGAGCTATCCAAAAATTTCAATATTTAAGAAATTCCCTAAAGAATACCTCGATAGCACTCCCTTGTATTTCTTTAGAACAGACGTTAAAGAGGAACTCACTGTTAACAATTCGAAAATTTGTATTCATGAACAACGGGTAGTCAGTATCAACAATCTTGCGTAAGAAAGAGCAGTGCTAAGTGATGTTATTTCATTCGGACGGTGCTCCAGTGGATTTAACCCGCTTCGACCACGATGACCAACATCGGCAGAAAGAACAAGTGTGGTCAGTCTACTCGGATCAATCGTGGTCAAAATTTGAGTAAGACGAAGAAGCCGAAACGCTATCAGAATAAAGTTTTTTTCTTACCAACCTCGTGCTGGTTTTTCCATAAAAAAATAACCAATTTTAATAAAAACATTATAAGAAAAAATAGTCAACGTCTAACCGCAACGCTTGGACTAAAGCAAAGCTTCTAAATGCTTTCTAAAGCGCGATTTCCTCCGTTGGTAGGTTAGAGTTACTGTTTTGCTCTGCGTATGGGATCATTCACTACAGCTACATCTGAGCGAAACTACCTCATTATATTTGCTGAACAACTGCTTCTAAATTTGCCATTCAACACCGATTTCTGATCACTCCTTAGGCGGGAAAGCCATATGAATAAAAAAGCGTATTTATCGCCTAGTTTCCAATTATAATCATTCCAGAAAATTCTTAAATGGAAAAATATCGATGTGCATTGTAATTTGAGGTCTACTGCCGATACTAAAATAGAAATGGAATCTTTGATATGTATTTAGTGTTTAGACCAGGAGAATGTTGTGTGTTACTGCTCGTTTATGCTGAAGATGCTCTTCGACCATTGCTATCATTTCTGTAGCTGCCGTTGACATTCATTTCGGTGTGTCACTGAAATCAAGGATTAAACGATGGCTCGGATGACGGACGTGGTGTGTCTTGAAAATGCTAACATGGTCATTTTTCAAACTGGTTGACCATATCTTCTTAAATTATGAATGCCAATTAGGTTGACAGAAAAGCGATTAAGCGATTCAGCGCAGTCGGATGAGGATATAATGTGCAGTACACTACGTGAAAACAGTTGCCGAAACTAAAAAAAAAAATCCCAACTTGACTTCTAAGAACGCCGATGGGAAGGATGCTATTGTGTAGGAAAATATGCTACCCATTAATTGGCCTATATTACTGGAGATGAAGTTGAATTCCTTAATGTAATAAACCTGTACATTTTCAAAAACTGCACAAAGCGGAAAAATTTTCTATGTGATCTAACATGTAGTATAAATAAGAAGCTTACGCCAAGGTAAAAGGATAAAGCGTAAAGCTCTTGGTGACGATCCTAATCAATCCCTGAGGAATGCGCCATGCATTCGACTCAATTAAGGATCGTTGGAGGTGACTGAATGCATATCTGGTCTTTACAATTACTCGCGGTAGACCACCGATGTATCGAGCCAGTGTTGCTCTCCTCCCAGACAAGTCTGATGCCAATTTGTCGACTCCGGAGGGGTGGAAAGTTTGTGGGCAATGTGCATGGGGATCAGCTCCACGTGTGTGTTGCAGGAAGCCTCCAACCACTGCTCCACACGCACCTCTATTGCAAAGGTAAGTAACGAAACTCAGTGTATACCACAGTGTTGGAAAAAATTTCTGAGACATATTTTTTTGATGCAAGATGCCAACGCTTCTATGGTAACAACAATATTATGTGGTTTTCTAAAGACTTTCGTAATAAGCATACAAGGATTTGTTAATTCACTCTTTATTCACTAAAAAAGATTATTGATTAATCAATGATGGTTTACTGGTGATTTCCGACTTTAATAGAAATTCAGTCATAGCAACTATTTTCATAAATTGTCGTCAAGTGTCGTGTTATGTGAAGACAGATCTCTGCTTATACTGTCATATGATATATGTAGCTGGAGTATTCTAAGGTATTCGTCATGATAAGCTTCAATGACGCATCAAGTACAAATCCATTTTCCAAGAATGTCGCACTCTGTAGACTCAACTGGAGGCCAATTTTTCCAATGTGCCATCTATTTCTATCTATCATTCCTTCCCGTAGCTAAAAATTTAGGTTATGACTCCCACGACCGATTTTCCATTAACCTCGACATTGATCGAGTAATTCTTCGTATTCTTGTTATGTAAATGCGAGGTGTTATCTATATTCTTTACTCACGAACAAGCTGACGTTTCGGCGGACTTCCACTTCCTCAGAGCCTGGAAAGGTCAAGTTAACAGCAATGTATCCGGCCAAGCACCTCCATAACCAAACAAAGACAACGCTACACCAAGATTTCAATCACTATGAACACAACTTTGCACACTCACCGCTTTCTATGAGGCGTCCACTGGGTATGTCGCGTTGCACTCTCTCATCACACATTGTGCATGTTTAATCTTCCGATATTTTCGAAAGATTTCCGTCATTACCAATGTGATCGTTTCTTGTTCAACTAAGACGTAGTCCTTTCCTGTTCTGCAAGGTAACTTGCAACTTTGTTGAACTTATGAGTAAATAAGTCGAATTTCGTTTGCTATCGAAATCCCCACGAGAAATTTAGCGAATTCGGTTTTTTCTTCAATAAGATCCATGTAGTACGAATTTAAAGCAGTACTTTCATTGCAGAACATCAGCTCACATCTTAACAGCATCTCTGCCCTTATTCTTTTCTAAGCTGGCTTTTTTTTGCCCGTCCCCATGTAGTTTCTGCAAAGATCATCTGCAGCTGACACTTATTACCTGCTGCGCAATTGCATCAGGGACAATGTTCAGCAATTTCATTTTTCAAGCAGCGCTTTAACGATGGAAGTACGCTTCTAACTTCTTAAGTGAATGAATGGACTTTTCAAATTACGAAATGAAGTGTGTTCAGTGCAGCTTCAAGGTCCTCCAACGAGTATTTCACATTGTTCACCACATCAAATCTTTATTTGCCCGTATGACTAGAAAAGAGTTTCGTTTACAGTGTCATCCAGTGTTATCGTCATGTTCTCTTTTTTTGCCTATTATAGGAGTTTTATTCCAACTAGTGGCTCCAATCCATGCATGGAGTTCTCGATAATCGGATGCATTAAAGAGTGATAAAACAACGGGGATGCAAAGAAGACGTTATCTTCTACCTGTGAGGATATCGTCGATCTCTGCATGAGTCGTACGGTGAGATGACTTATATTTGCAGTGGCCTGATCTTTCTAAGTGGAAAATGAATTTTCCTGAACGAGTTCCGATCTTGACTGAAAACAACAAGACGCGATTATATAGACAGGCTTATTCCGATCTCCTATTTCATGATTTTATATCCACCTTCACTGGCTTCTCCTTTTCTGAAATTGAGGTCGCAACAGCAAATTTACGGGGAAACCTACTAACCCGAAGCTCTCTCTCCAACTCGTTGCAGAATATGTCTAAACTAATGTTACTGGCATGCACTAGTTGGTGATTAACAGTTAATGTAATGATATTCTTTCATTACGAAGGCTGATAACGGAGTACGGTGCTAGGATTCCGTTTTATGACAGCTCTCTTTTTTCATGCTTGAATTCGCCTTCCACGAACGATTGCTATCAGTTAACCAGAGTATGCCGGTTGTCTCCATGATGAAGCCATGTTATATAACGCTCGTACCCGATGCTCAAGGAAAGATAGCAAGAAATATTCATGACAAACCAGTCTGGATCTATTTATATAATACACTATCGAAACATGAGAATCTTGATCCACTTCTTCTAAAATCAAAGCAATATCGTGACAGCGGGAAGTAACCGATCAGTTCAATTCCATGGAAAGAAAATTTAACGATTCCTCACGCTGTAAAGCTGAAGTGCATCGCATCTTTCGTGCGAACAGGTGTATCGTAGCAAATCTTAGTGTGTAGGAGCCTTGAGAACTTAAAGAATGATTGATAGTCTAAACACTGCCAACTATACCTATTAATGTGTGCAAAGACGAACCGAAATAAATCACTATTGGAGATTCCGAGCTTCGACGCCGTCTGAAATTCGTTGATAATGCGGCATTCGCAGATTAATCTGCAAGGTGTCGTCAAATGCTTCAAAATTAGTTCACTGATGAAGAATGAAATACGGTTGAAAACGAAGGGCATGGGAAAATCCTTAGATTAAACACTTGAACAGAATGGAAGGATAAAGAAGTCAGAGTTTCTGAAGCCCCTTCTCAAGCACAATCGTTAAATAAGTTAGTTGGCAGAAACGAAGCAGGCACTTTGGCATACCTAGGCCAGACAACATAGGTCTGGAATGGATAGCCCAGTTAGGAAGCTGGAAAATATTAAGGCAAACTCAAACGATGTTGTGCTTGAATGGGGATACCTTGAAAGGAGGTGAAAACTGCTACCTTTACATGCTCAAGACATAATTTTTCTTTAATTACACAAAATCATAGATGGCTGACAGCAGCCTCGTACGTAACAACATGCAGATAATCCAGGAAAGAAAATAGGCTAACGTCCTTTGAAGCAACATCAAAGTGAAAAAAGTTGCGAAGGCCTTTCTTCGCGATCATGAATAATACAAACGTCTACCTGTTGGAATTTCGACAAGCTTGCTGTCCACTGGCGCTTCTTAATGTTGCCGACCCCCTGTATTTCCACACAACGGCACTGGTCAGTAACACAGTGCAGTTATATCACTTCGTTTCGATGATGATTTCTTCTGTGATTGAGGGCTCCAAGGTGTTGACAGCACATATGTATGGCTTATTTTCATAGCAGCTAATTTCTTGTGACAGTTATTTATAAAGTAATAAAATGCGTGCAGCTTGTTGATGAGGCTGGGGATGGGGATTTGTGTATGTATCTACATAGTTGAATAACTTCTTCTTCTAGCTGAAGTAGATTTCTATCATTTTCCAGCTTTTCTAGCTCTATTTCTACCTCTTCTCTTGGTGAGCAAACCGCCTTCATTTCATCCTTACTCCACCCTTAGTGCCACTCTACGCTAGGCCTTGTGTGGTAACCATGTTTTCGTGGAAAAGCCACGATTTTCTTGTGTCAATACATCGCTTTTTTCCAATTTTACGAGCCCAAGAACGGCACGTTCCCGATCACCACATGTTCGAAACAATAGCATTGTTCTCGCGTATTAAGTCAAACCGAAGCGTCTCTAGGCGGATGTATACATGCCTAGACTGAGTGAAGTAAGGAATTACAGAACTTCCTGATGTGAAAAGTTACGTTAACAGTCTGAATGCAGCACTACTTTATCTAGAACACTTTATTTCCACTAAAGTGTTCAGCAAGAACAAACAAGTGTTAGTAGAGACGATTATGTTAGTTGATCTAGGCTGTCAGACAATAGCTCTCACTCCGCCGCTTGCCAATGCATCAGATCTGAAGTAATTGTTGCACTCAAACAGCAAACAACCTTGTCAGAATTATAAATTTATAAAAATCAGACCTCTTAATCTCCTCAAGCTTCGAAGAAAAATGCTTTAACGATGCTGGACAAACGACTGGGAAGGCTATCAACTAGTAGGCCAGCTGTAGAAGTCGGGTAGCCATCTAAAAATTTAGAGCTTCGAAGTCCTAAATTACAATAACCATTGTCCATACTAGCAGAAATCGCAGCCACTTTTTCACACCAACTTAAAAGCTCACGGAAATAATAGTGCTCTGTCACACTTTAGCAGATGCCAGACTCACCTTTGGAGCGCGCAGATGCTATTGGGCGGGGTGCGGAGAATAGTGAAAATCTAACTCGCGGCTCTTTAAATACCCACCATTTGATAATGTTTTTTTGTTTTCTTCGCTATCTGCTTACGTGCTTCAACTTGCTTAT
>MQTX01000257.1:366856-406757 GCA_009735665.1 Angiostrongylus cantonensis | reverse complement strand
AATGTTCCAACCTAAAGTGCGAGTGAACAGCTGCGGAACGGATCGTTGTTGTAAAGAATTTCTAAAGTTACATTTTCTAAAGGTGATTATTTTTGAGATCATCGAATTGAATAATTGAAATTATGAACACATGGAATATTTGTATCTACAACAAAATACGTTAACAGTGCTCGCACAACATAACACAATTCTCCACCTCTTTTCGGTCACTCTTTTTCCCCATTTTTCTCGTGCAACTTCTAGAAATGGCATTTGTTAGGAGGGACAGACCAAGTCGCGTCGTTATTTTTCTCCAACATTACCAAAATTGATGTGCCATTCTATGTAGAGCGAGCCATGTACATGCGTGCCGTTCCATTGTGTTTTTAGCTCTTAGCTACGAAATACAACACGGTACCAATAATGCAACATGTCTCGTGGACAGAGCCATAGAGAAGCCATAGAGCCAAAAATCCACCTAAAAGAGTGCTTGAGATGCTCAATCTTTAGATGATCCGGAAAGTAATAGGCTCAAATAAGAGGTTGGGCGATGGGACAACGACTGGCACCAAGTCTTGCCATTGCATATATGTCTAAGGTGGAAGCACCAGTGATCGACCTCGGGCCGTCACTCTACTGTAGGTATATAGATGACTGCTTGATCATTTGTTCAACACAAGAAGAAATGGACAAATGTTTCGAGTTGTTGAATGAAGAGTCAGAGTATATTAAGTTCACTTGAGAGAAACCGAAAGAAACCTGGCTGCCATTACTGAACTTCCAAATTGATCCGTCAAAAATGGCATCATTACGAAGTGGCACCGAGGGCCATGTAGCTAAAACATCTTGGTCCATTAACTTTCCTCTCACCTCTCTCACACAAAAAGGATGCAAGTAGGAAACGAGTTTCGAGCAGCAACCAATGTGTGCATGGGAAGAGAGCAGAGAGAGGAGTCCCGGAACTTGGCACGCCAAATAGCCGTCTCTAGTAGCTACGAAAATGAACGACAAGGTCCTGTTTATCCTGCCCTTCATTTCAAATAAAGTAAGTGCAGCTATAAAACGCTGTTTAAGAAGGGCCGGTCTACTGAATTCGGTAACGATAAATGAAATTCCACCCAGTAATCTGAGACGCCAGCTTGTTCATAACCGCCTATGTGACCGTCTGTGTGCAACGAAAAATTGTATACTTTGCCTTAATGGTGGAGACGGTGAATGCATGAGCTTAGGCGCAGTTTATCAGATCTCCTGCAAGGTGTGGAGAGACGAATGCATTGGCGAAACGGGAAGACCACTCTGTGTCCGCATAAAAGAACACCTAGTCGGCAATTGTAAACCAAATACCCCACTAGGCACGCATAGGACCCAGGGACATAGCGGAGAGGTCTTTGAGGTACGTGTCATGATCCTCGAACGGGAATCGAGGGCACAAGCGCGCAAAACACTCGAAGCGTTCTGGATTAATTCCAGAAATCCGAAAATGAACCGCAGGGAAGAATGCCTCATTATCACGAGGTTGTAGAAAGATTTCCCAGTGGTGAACAAAGTAGTAATGTGGAGAGAGTAAAATCTCACCGTATTGTGTTCTTGTTCCATACGGTTGCAAATCAGCGAATTTTTCCAAACCTGTCGTAGATTATGTAGTGGAGAAGTAACGATTTTTCGAAAACTTTTTAATGAGATTTGTTGTCGACATGAACAATAATTATATTGCAAAACTTTTTATCTGCCGCCCATTATTTTTTCTTGGCTGAGTATTATGTGAAATACGACCACATTGATGCAGAAATATTTGCAAAACTTGAACCGCAGGCCTACCACTATTTATCTTTTCCAGAACCGTCAGAAAGAGAAATCGGTTTTCGATTGGGCCTGAGGGCCAGCTATTGCAAATATCTCAGTATAATTGTGTGTAATCATTATTACTACGGGCGCGTGTGGCGCAGTGGTTGGAGGCGCCACTGCGGCGCGCACGTGAAAATGCGCCCATGGCCCACCAAGCCTTCCATCCCTCCGGGGTCGGCAAATTGGTACCAGACTTCCTCTGGGAGGATAGCAGCACTGGCTCGATACATCGGCCGGCCACCGCGAGTCATTGTAAAGGCCAGATATGCATTCAATCACCTCCAACGATGCTTAATGAAGTCGAATGCATGGCGCATCCCTCAGGGATTGATCAACGCCGAGAGCTTTATCCTTTATCCTAATCATTATACTTTTGTGCTGATAAATATACACGTGGTTGTCACATAAGCCTTTCTATTGTGGCTAGAATTTTAACTCAGTGTGCTTAGTAAAAGGTGGAAGCCTAATAAAATAAAACGCCGATTATTCAAACAAATGTTTAACGGAGGTCGACTTCGAAAACACTTCCTTCTCACATGCCGGCTAATATAATTCCGTGTGGTAAGGAATCGGTTACGTGCATGAAGACATATTTTAGAAAAGGCGAAAAAGAAAAAAAACGTAAAACAAAGGGGAAATGTTTCCATCAATGGACAGCGAATGAGGAAACGTTCTGTACAAAAGGTCACTTACAAGTGAGGTTAATTCACTCGAGCGGTGTTCCACTCCACTAGGTTCTATTCGATGTGATTTCGAAGACAACACTGCTACGAAAAAACTACTGAGCATATCCACCTCGAATCTTCGCATCTGAAGAAGTGGACTCCGAACCGTCGCCCATGATAAAGAATTGTAACAACCTCATCTAGTTTCTCCTTTGATTAGGCCATCACGAGCTGGTTGCAAGAAGTTTTATTCGAATAACTTTCCAGCGCATTCTCCTTGTTCACAGCCGTGTTGATGCGACTTGAGGTCAACAGTTGGTCATTGTCAGGATGTGAATGTTCGCTATCACATCGAACCAAATCCACTAGAGTGGAACATTGCACAAGTGAAGTAACTCCACTTTTCAGTGTACTTTTATGCAGATGAGATGTTGATCAACAGCCATCCTATGTGAACTGCTTTTGGCGGGGCAAAATGAGTCCTACAGTAGTCGATATCATTGCTCAACAATCCCATCAATGCAATAAAATGTAATCCTTCTCCAAAACATTGTTTCAATAAAAAGATCCTTATATCATAAGAACTTTTCACTCGAGTCATCCTAAACAGGATTGACAGAACACTGGACGAAGGATAGCCGTGCGAGCAAGCAGGGTTTCGAAAAGGATTTAGTACGATGGACCACATTCACACGTTAACAAGGCTCATTGAAGTATCGCGAGAGTACAAAAGACCGCTCTGTCTCACTTTCATCGACTTAGAGAAGGCTTTTAATTCAATTGAGATAGAAGCAGTCATGGAAGCCCTTGGTAGTCAAGGAGTCTCATAAGAATTAAAAAGTTTAGTAGTTAAGATAATTCAGATGCCATTTGTTGACTTCTCAAGCTCTATACATTTAAACTACAAGGTAACAGTGCTCATCATTTAGCTGCTAAAATTAGATACGGACAAAAGTTTTTAACAGCTAGCGATGAATTAATTTTAGTCACTTACAGGTAGATAGAGGATAAAGGGTAAGGCGTTCGGCTTTGAACAATCCCTCAGGGATGAACCATAAATCAAACTTCAATAAGAAGCGCATAGGTAAGGGAATTTATACTTGGCCTGTGTAATGACTTGCGATAGCATAATAATATATCATTTCAGTGTTTTCTATCCTGTCTGAAGAGTTTGACAGCAGTTTTCCGATACCCAGAAGAATGAAGCATTTGATTGCAGGGATGCAGGATCGAGCGATCGACTAAGTGTGCACTTCAAGGCATTCTCTGCACTACACTCTCTGCCTTACACAGAGTAGATACGGTGATTATTACAGAATGTATAACAAGGTGCAAATCAAGAAGGTAAGTACGTAGTTCAAAAAAGTTTTCGAGACTGCCCATGCAAATCCAACCACCAAGTAGCCATTGATGTTATGACCAGAGTTAATTAATGTATGTCTGCTCTAAGTATTTCAAAAGAACACATCTGAACGGACGATAGAAGCCTATTTTCCTCGTGCGGCTACACTCTAAAGTGGTTGAACGTTTAATAGGTTTGATTCTTGTCCGCCAGAAGCAGCCAAGCCAAGTGACGTCGGATGTTATGAGCTCAGACCTGCGTCTTTCGCATGTGGGAGACTTGTATTAGTTATTGTTGACAAAGAGTACGGTTCCTCAGATTACCTTATACTAAGCAGTTACTGTCTTATACCCACTGGAAATAGCTATTTGCTGTGAAATTAAGTGATTATTACGACAATGATGCTGAGATATTTGTAAAACTCCGGACTGCAGGTGGATGCAGTAAGGAACGAACAAGCTATTTCCTTTTCTAAGGGCTAAGGTGTTCACCTGCTGTGAAAAATTGGAGTAACCAGTAAATAAAAGGAGAACACCAGTGATTACTTCTCTGTTTTGACGAAAGTACTTGCGATGCGACTAAAATTTAGATTTCGGATTTTGTTAAGACTATGCAAGTATTTGGTTGATTGATTAAACTGCACGTCAATTTGACCTTGCCAGACTCCGATTAAATCGGTCCAATCGGCTACCGTAAATAAATAATAATAACGGCCTCATATCTGCTCAGAAGGAAAACTGTAAATTACTGACCAGTGGCAAGGTTAATAAAAAATCGATCTGGGAACCTAAAGAATAAAAGTACTTTCCCTCCCATTTCCTCTGTTGTTTTCACAGTAATCAAATTCAACACTTGCAACAATCGAACTCTTGATTAAACGGTAAGCGTGAACGGTTACCGTGCTAACTGTTCAACTTGTCGAAAAAAAAGGCATAATCTAGTAGTTAATGGCATAATAAATCGAGCAAGCAAGTTTTAAAAAATGAGATTTTTCTCAAGAAAGTAACCCGAGTTTATACAACTAAGACCCAATCTGCGCTTTGAGTGGTCAGCAAAATGTCCCGCCCATTGTCGTATATTTACACACATCGCCATTCTCGCCTTGTTATAACAACTCGCCATCCACTTAATCCTTTCTGACCCTAGCTACCCTTCGACAAGCAGCGCTAACATTCTGAAAGGCCTGTTCAACACTACTGAGCTCTTAACACGCTTTTGAGCAGTAGCCATGGTTGGAATCCAATGAAGTGCTACTCTAATTTTAGTTTTATACTGCTGTTGTTCGGTAGTACATTAGGCAAATGTGATGCGGAATGTGATCACAAGGTAACTTTTGATAGTAATGTTTAAACTAGTATTATTGTTCTGCTTTCTAGAACGAGGGTGAACGCAACACTTTTCTGTGGTCGATAAGGAATCCAGAGAAGGATTCAAGAGGGTTTCTATTTGGAACGATTCATGTGCCTTATACCGAAGTTTGGGATCACGGTATATAGAAATTTCTCTTTTCTTCCTATATTGATCACATGATCGTTTTGCCCAACTAGACCACGAATCTAAATAAAAAGGCGAACAGTAGTGATATTGTAGTTAATCCATCTTGAAGATGCTAAGATATCTATTCTGACCGACGCTTTCCTTTTGTTAACATTAGTAGAAGTCTTGTCAGTTATTTTGAATATAATTATGAGTTGTTAGCTATTGCTAACACTTCGTCAACGGTGCAGTGTGGGCTAAACGTACATTTTTGAGTAGGGCTTTCACACTTCATGTGCATTGTTCTCTGAAGCTAATTTAGCGTGAAGTGAGGTGAAAGCAATTTAACTGCATACCACATCCACAGAGTTCTCGAAAGTTGAATGGGGCAATTGGGTGAGTAAAGCTTTATTGATGGGCACTAGTAATACCATTTAACTCAGCCGAATCGTCTTCTAAATCAACACTGGTTATTCATGTAAATTAGAGAGAAGCAAATAACATTTACAATAACTGCCACCTGCTGCTATAATGGTGGGAATTTAGTGGGCCGAAAATACGAAGATCTGCACTGTCATTGAGAAAAATAAAATATCCATTCGGTCTAAATTTAACGCATAATAAAAGATTATCAATACATCAATGAGATGTGCATTAAAAGTTTTTAGAAACGAAAAATGGCTGATAGCCTAAGTTGGAATATATTTATCTTTTCTATGACATTGGCACTATGTTCATTATAAAGTTGACAACTAACAAAAACTTAAGCTTCTGCTAAATTTGGGTAAACTTATTGCGAAGTGAAAACCCATACATTCGAGGCATATTTATTCTTTATGAAGGAAACGTGAGATATTCATTCGACAGCCTTTATTCGACAGCCTCGTAGCTGTTCATTTTCCACCAGTATCACTAACTACTCGACAAAAAAAGTCGCCTCACAAAAGCTTTAAACAGACTTTTGAATTTTGAAGCAGGTTTTCCTACATGAAATATGAAGACTCTGAACATAGTATGTCTATAAATTTATTTATTCTGCAAGACATATTGCTTTATCCCATTTTCTACTCTGTAAACTCTTCTCTGCAGTGTCCGATCGAGTTCGAGAGGCGTTTTCATACTCCGACACCGTGTTGTTAGAAATCGATCTGCACAACCAGGAAACGGTGAAGAGACTTATAAGGTGCAAAAATTTGAGAAGGAAACAAACTACTGCCAGCTACTTACATCCAAAACTACATAAACGAGTTGAAAATTGTAGGGAAAGCTTTTTTGTGGATTTTTTTCCTTTCATTTTTTTTCTCACTTCATGCTCTCTTTATCCATTTCGGCGTTTTTATCCGTATCACCTTTAAACTTTATAGTTATGGCGACCTTTCGACATAGTTTGATTAGCTGGGCTCAAATGCAGGAAGAGCCACTCAACGATTCATATAGGAAAGCTCGAGAAATCTATGAAAACCTAGTGGGTAGGTATGCATACGGAAAGTGAACAATATTTGAAAGTAGATTTGGTTAATATGAGTAAGCAAAGCAAGGGCCTCATTGGCGATGTCCGTAACACGTAAGCTTCCGGAAGTGGTAATCGTGGTTCTGTCTGGCCTGGGATTCATGTTTCCCAAATATCTCAGCTTCATAGTGGTTGTTTTCCACATCATATTTTGCTGTGAAGATTAGTAATGGGAAGTAAATGAAAAGTTAACACTATGCATATTTGTATTTGATTTATTCACAGAAATCGTGACAAATTACATGTGTTCGTGTTCTCCAATCATACACTATTTAGGGAACTGGGACCGTAAGCGCCCTGAATGGCTATTGTTCATCCTCTACCAGCTGTGCGAAAATCTGCTGGATCGTCCCACTTCGCCTATGTTGGATGTGTTCCTGGCCAATAAAGCATACGAGGAAGAAAAACAGATTCGGGCTATTGAAACAACTCACGAACAATGCAATCCAATTGTGTCGCTTACACAAGATGAGGTGATGTTCAAGAATGTACTCTGAATCCTCGCTGAAGAATATCAACTATAGCATATGGTTAATCGATCAAAGTCGTCATGTTCAACTTTCCCACATCTAAAAATTCTTTTTAAAATTTTCGAGATTCTCATAGGAAATATTCTACACGTTACCTTCAACCAACAAATTATTTGGGACAATTTGGTTAGTCATTGTTCTATCATAGTGTAGTCAGAACTCCATTAAGTGGTGAGACAACAGAAGTGATGTGACCTAAGGGATGCATGCATGCATTCACGCACGTTTAAGGCACAACGTAACAATGGGGACCGGGCTGCTTGTGTATCAACTAATGGAAGAGATGGGTCGAGGGCTACTAAAGGTTACAATGCAGCATATGCATTTGAGCACCGTGATTTCCCTTGTTGTTAGAACGTCGGACTAATTAGAGGCAGTCTTGAAGGACTAGGGTTGCCGTGTGTTTTTGAAATGTAATGCTATCAAAGTCATAATTATACTGGAGTTACTGGCATTTAATCGAGTAATTAAGTTATGAATTCCAGATAATATTCGCAATTAACTATACAATATCTTACCTGGAACATCTTCATGTTACACAACGATTGTTCCACATAAACACGGAAAGATCGGTCTCAGCTCTTGTTAGAGAGTACAGATGTGGAAATCTTGATGACAGTTACTTTGAAATAAACGACATATCAACGACAAACTTGCAAATAGGAGAGAAGGAGAAGAAACTTGCAGCGAAGGTTTGTTAACAAAGAAAGGAATGAGAAATTTTTTATTATTTCATGACTACTTCGCGATTTGAGACATCAAAAAAATACCAAGTGTCATTAAGAAACAAGTAGTCAGGCCTGGGTTTCAACTTAAATCGCAATGTACTCTTTCCACGATAAGCTTACTCGAGGCTGATATATATCGACTAGTCATACCGAGGCTAAAAGGAAGTCAGCTTTGAAATATTGTTGTAGTCTTTGCTTGCTAAAATGCTATACTTCAAAAATTAACATATCGTGTTGGAGTAGTGACGCACGATCTTGATTACTCACTTCTGCACTTTTAACTATAAATATTTCGGCATAAAGGTTTTTTCTCTCAAGAACTTTAGTAATCACCATGAAGTGATTTTTAAAGAATTTTTCTCCTAAGTGACAATTCAAAATGAAAAAACTTAGATCGAAAGGCAGCTACGAGATGACATAATTGTGAAACGAAACGAGAGAATGGCAAACCGATTGAATCAGTTGCTCACTGACAATCCTCATTTGACAGTGTTTTCCGCAATCGGTACAGGTAAGTCCATCTACCTATTTGTTTAAACGTGTTCCGTTTGCGGCTCAAATCGACTAAACCCAACAGTTCAGGGCATTTCTTCGGTAATGTCAGTGTATTACACCATCTAAAGAGAATGGGTTACATCGTCCGCAGTGTTGGAGAAAACGACGTAATGTATGTTTAATTCGAGGATGAACTAGACAGAATAAAGGGAAAATAAATAATTCTTAAAATTTATTTAGTGGATACATCCACCCAAGGAACTGGATAGTGTAGGTATATTTGTCCGCCTTTTACATCAACACATCCAAAGAACACCGCATAAACATAATAGCATATTTGACAAATAGAATTATAAAAGGAAATATGAATATTTAATCTTCCACACTTTGTTTCAGAGTATCGCCTCGCCGTCGCGGAAAGAAGTTAACGTTTAACTCACTGTGGTTGCGAGAGCATCAAACCGTATCTACTGTGTCCATAGAAGTGATTGAAGTCAATTCATCAAATGCAATGTTAGACATATGTTCTGTCGTATTAGTTGTTTCATACACCAAGCTGATATGCCTATGATATTTTTTAAAGCTTTTTTGTGATGTACTGTGTTAAACATCAAAGGATTCCAACGAGTACGCCCACATTTCACAACGCAACGTGAAAGTGTTAGAAGGCTACGCATTTTCAAACCGTTTCTGGACGGTATCCAAATGCGGCATCGATCGGATGCGGGCTAACTGCCCTCGCATTCTTCCAGGGTCGAGAAGTTAGCACTAGACATCAGAAACATGTTAAGCAAAAGGTAAAAATATGGAGACTTTCGTAGGTCAAACTAAATGTTTTCGAATCAAAGAACATTTTAGAAGACACTGCAGCGTGAAGACAAACAGCTTTGGAGAGAGGACTCATTTTATAAAAGAGCATTGGAGCCGAGGTCAAATAGTGGACGGTTCTGAAAAGTGACAAGAAGATACATCGGCAGGCTCTTCCGTGACATTGTGTTGGCCAAATATGCATGGGTTCACGTTCTCGTCGTTTAATGATGTCGGAAGCATGCGCACACCGAAGAGGTGGATCAACTCCAAACGCTTTATCTATTCTGCTTTGCGCTGAATGGGCCTACACGTTTCACAGTGAGTGGCTCACCATGTGTGAAAAGGCACTACTAAGTGACATTTCTTTGTTCGAGTGAAGCTCTACTCCGGAGGACTCAACTCTATGCCACTACAAAAAGACAAGTCGCAAAAAAGAACGACTGTGGACAATCACCTCAAACCATAGTGACTCTGAAAAAGGGCGATGACGGAAAATGTTATCTAAATAGAACTTTTATAGCAACCCGGTTTAGTCAAACAACTTAAGAAAATATTGTGCATTCGTGGCGAGCAAAAATGATTGAAAGTCGGTTTTTAAGACACCTCAATAGTATCTTAAAAACTGACCCACCCTCAACCTCTGCATTACTTACTTAGATACTTAGACGGTCCGTCTTCACGAGTTGTGCGGACCCCAGCACATATGCCATTCGTTCCTTTCTCTCGCATTCGTAGTCCATGGTGGTGGTCTTGTTCGAGCATGGCATCGCTTGCGAGTCTCATAGATTAACTTTGTTTACGAACACGTCCGCCCAACGTGCAGGTGGCCGTCCTAAGGGACGTTTGCATTCTCGTGGAGTCCACTCTACAGTTCTCTTCGTCCATCTGTCGTCTACTCTTGTCATTTTGTGACCGGTCCATCTTTGTTTCACTACCGATGTATAATTTCCTGGATTTCGAAGGCGTGACAGATTTCGAAGGTCGGAGCTTCGCATTCCGACTAGCTATAGAGAGTGCTGGTTATGTCTTAGAAGACATCGCTCAAGCGCTCTGTGAGGATGGTATCAAGCTTCAGTTTCTTTCTGTTTTCAAGCAACTCTTTAGTAGTGGTGGAGATGCGGTCCGATCTTCTTATCTGAGGAACTGAAGCGGATTCGGCACAGCTTTTCAGTCCTTCGACAAGCAGCTTGTAGTCTTCGGTCGGGTCTTCTTTAATCTGCCAGTCACGTTTGGATAGGACTTTGTTCGGAATTTTCTCGTTATATACAGCTAGACTTTTCCCCCGTGGTCGATGAAGAGACTTCTTTTCCAGCTTGCTGCTGAATCGAATATTCGCGCGAAGAGGGCGGTGATCGGAAGCAGTAAAAAGTGACGGGACTAGCGATGTGTCAAGTAGACATCATCTTCTCTTTGTCAGAATAAGGTCGATCTCCGCATGAGTCATGCCGTTAGGAGATTCCTATGTCCAGCGGCGGCTTTCTTTCTTCTTGAAAAACGAGTTTCCATGGAAGAGACGTGCTGCCGACAGGAGTCCTGCGAGACGGTTGCCATTCTTATTTCTTTCTCTTAATCCATAACTTTCGATCCTGTATTCGCTCTCGTTGGCCTTTCCTATCCTAGCGTTGAAGTCTCCGACAACAAATTTATGATAAGCTTTATCATTGCGGATGACTTCCTCCAACTGATAGTAGAACGCATTTATTTCGTACTCATCAGCTGCGTCGGTTGGTGAGTAGCAGTTGATGATAGTGATCTTCTTATGATGCGACAGTTGAAGACGGAGGACGGCTATCCGAGGGGAAAGGATCTCGTATGAGTCGACGAGATGGACAATGGACGGGTGCACGACAAAGCCTACGCCGCCGACATTTCGTGACGGGACCCTCTCTCCACGGCTCACAAAGGCCCCGTTGTTTAATTGGCGTATGTCGGTCTTCTTGATTTTTGTTTCTTGTAAAGCGATCACATGAAATTTAATGCAATCTGCAGCTGCAAGAAGGGCGTGAAGATCGGCGTCTGTAGAGAGTGTTCTGGCATTATACGTGCATAGTAAGAAACAATCTCCATGGCGTGTCGTACGTGTGCTTGCCAGATCCGGTTCTAATGACATCCTGAGCAACCCGAGATTTTCTGGCCTCTCACCGGTCGTCTCACCGCCTGACGTCATAGACGGGAGCACCCAGTGTGGCGGGGGACTGAGGCTGGCCTATTGCTGGTCGTGCAACTTGGTCCTCCCTGGAGTACTGACTTAACCTTGCAAGGGCGTATCCAGGTCTTCACCACGATGTGGATCAGAGAGAGGTAACCTCTGCATTACTAACTAATATCTCCGTAAATAATTAAAGTAATACTTTGTTCTCAAACTTTACTCAGTTTCCACGTACTCGTCTTCCTAAGGACCGTATTGGTCCGAGCCGATAGTCCACAGCGGTTAGGGCTCGCTAGATGGGTTCTCGTTGCTGTATCGAGTCTAATCCAAAAGGTTCCAAAATGTTCTCCGTTCCAAATCAACAACCAAAACCCATATCGGAACGGCTGTAGACAATAAATTCAAATCCATATAACTCCAAAAAAGGCAGAAACTTAAAGACGTTAGCCGAATAAAGTTTGGTGGCAACTTTATATTGCCTTAATCATTTGAGAAAATCTTTCACAGAAGTTCTATACCTAAGCTGTCAGCGCACACTTTCATCTTACGATGGTGCGTTCTAATAAGGATAAAAAAAGGATAAAGCTCTCGGCGTTGATCAATCCCTGACGGATGCGCCATGCATTCGAGTTCATTCACCATCGTTTGGACTTGATTGAATGCATATCTGGCCTTTACAACAGCTCGCGGTGGCCTACCGATGTATCGAGAAAGCGCTGCTATCCTCTCAGACAAGTCTGGTACCAATTCGCTAGCTCCGGAGGGATGGAGGCGTCGGTGGGTCATGGGCGCGAAAACGGATTCCACGTGTGCCTAGCGTTGCGAGAGAAGAACACAGCATTAGTTTCACTTTTGAACGTTCCATCCTATTTCGTTCCGACTCCACAGTGTCACTGTTATGTTCAAAATAACTTTTTCTAAATGTCTAGGCGAGAGCTTTTCTCCTGGATTCTGTCTCAGAGCCTTTCATCGGATGTCTGAAATATTAACTAGGTCAGATTTTTTATCTGGTTAATTTTTTCTATGCTCTCCTTACAGTCCTTGTTCTGCAATTTCCCAAATAATAAAAGGTAAAAGGATAAAGCTCTCGGCGTTGATCAATCCCTGACGGATGCGCCATGCATTCGAGTTCATTCACCATCGTTTGAACTTGATTGAATGCATATCTGGCCTTTACAACAGCTCGCGGTGGCCTACCGATGTATCGAGAAAGCGCTGCTATCCTCTCAGACAAGTCTGGTACCAATTCGCTAGCTCCGGAGGGATGGAGGCGTCGGTGGGTCATGGGCGCGAAAACGGATTCCACGTGTGTGTCGATGGGCGCCTCTAACCACCGCGCCACATATGCCCCATTCTCATAATAGGTGAATTGAATCTCAGAATGACTAAAGTTTAATCAGTGCAAGCGTTAAAAAAATTTTTCAGCTTGCTAAGTTTTTAATATCATCATGAGTTGAATATATTAGCGTTTGCAATCCAATGAGTTCTTATCTCTTGTAGGACACAGAGGCCTTCGGTGTCTTCGAGAGATAGCGTTTATTTCTATTGTTTCTAATAAGAGCGCAACCAGAAGTGTTCCTGCTGGCTCAGCTCTGAGAGCTGCCCACATACACGACTAGCTTTGCAGTTTTCTTAGAGTAGAGCTAATTTGACAGGTGCGAACCAGCTGGCTTCCCTTGTATATTCTGGCCACTGCAATCAGTTCCCAATAAATTTCACGTTTTCGTCCAACCGATGTGCAGAGTACGAACTGCGCACAGCCAAGCACATCTATATCTGTAAAGTGAGTATATTTACGTAAAGCTGAAAGATTTAACTCTACCTCTCATAATAGATAAAAGGAGTTGATTACATGATTCTATACCTACATTTTGTATCGCTCACATGGAGAATAACAGGACACGCAATATACGTGGTTTACTCTGCTTTATAAAACTAAAGTGGAGGCAAGGCGTTGAATTTCTGTTACATTTTTAGAAAAATGCAATGAATATCAAGTATCAATGAGTATGAGTATGAGTATCAATGAAAACGGCACTGAGCAACAATCATGTCAACTGCAATCCACTGAGGCAAAAATGCTCGCTACCGTCGTTAACTAGTGTTGAGAAGTTTTAGACCATCAGTGAAGTAACTGCTTTACAAAACAGAAACTTAAAGACGTTAGCCGAATAAAGTTTGGTGGCAACTTTATATTGCCTTAATCATTTGAGAAAATCTTTCACAGAAGTTCTATACCTAAGCTGTCAGCGCACACTTTCATCTTACGATGGTGCGTTCTAATAAGGATAAAAAAAGGATAAAGCTCTCGGCGTTGATCAATCCCTGACGGATGCGCCATGCATTCGAGTTCATTCACCATCGTTTGGACTTGATTGAATGCATATCTGGCCTTTACAACAGCTCGCGGTGGCCTACCGATGTATCGAGAAAGCGCTGCTATCCTCTCAGACAAGTCTGGTACCAATTCGCTAGCTCCGGAGGGATGGAGGCGTCGGTGGGTCATGGGCGCGAAAACGGATTCCACGTGTGCCTAGCGTTGCGAGAGAAGAACACAGCATTAGTTTCACTTTTGAACGTTCCATCCTATTTCGTTCCGACTCCACAGTGTCACTGTTATGTTCAAAATAACTTTTTCTAAATGTCTAGGCGAGAGCTTTTCTCCTGGATTCTGTCTCAGAGCCTTTCATCGGATGTCTGAAATATTAACTAGGTCAGATTTTTTATCTGGTTAATTTTTTCTATGCTCTCCTTACAGTCCTTGTTCTGCAATTTCCCAAATAATAAAAGGTAAAAGGATAAAGCTCTCGGCGTTGATCAATCCCTGACGGATGCGCCATGCATTCGAGTTCATTCACCATCGTTTGAACTTGATTGAATGCATATCTGGCCTTTACAACAGCTCGCGGTGGCCTACCGATGTATCGAGAAAGCGCTGCTATCCTCTCAGACAAGTCTGGTACCAATTCGCTAGCTCCGGAGGGATGGAGGCGTCGGTGGGTCATGGGCGCGAAAACGGATTCCACGTGTGCCTAGCGTTGCGAGAGAAGAACACAGCATTAGTTTCACTTTTGAACGTTCCATCCTATTTCGTTCCGACTCCACAGTGTCACTGTTATGTTCAAAATAACTTTTTCTAAATGTCTAGGCGAGAGCTTTTCTCCTGGATTCTGTCTCAGAGCCTTTCATCGGATGTCTGAAATATTAACTAGGTCAGATTTTTTATCTGGTTAATTTTTTCTATGCTCTCCTTACAGTCCTTGTTCTGCAATTTCCCAAATAATAAAAGGTAAAAGGATAAAGCTCTCGGCGTTGATCAATCCCTGACGGATGCGCCATGCATTCGAGTTCATTCACCATCGTTTGAACTTGATTGAATGCATATCTGGCCTTTACAACAGCTCGCGGTGGCCTACCGATGTATCGAGAAAGCGCTGCTATCCTCTCAGACAAGTCTGGTACCAATTCGCTAGCTCCGGAGGGATGGAGGCGTCGGTGGGTCATGGGCGCGAAAACGGATTCCACGTGTGTGTCGATGGGCGCCTCTAACCACCGCGCCACATATGCCCCATTCTCATAATAGGTGAATTGAATCTCAGAATGACTAAAGTTTAATCAGTGCAAGCGTTAAAAAAATTTTTCAGCTTGCTAAGTTTTTAATATCATCATGAGTTGAATATATTAGCGTTTGCAATCCAATGAGTTCTTATCTCTTGTAGGACACAGAGGCCTTCGGTGTCTTCGAGAGATAGCGTTTATTTCTATTGTTTCTAATAAGAGCGCAACCAGAAGTGTTCCTGCTGGCTCAGCTCTGAGAGCTGCCCACATACACGACTAGCTTTGCAGTTTTCTTAGAGTAGAGCTAATTTGACAGGTGCGAACCAGCTGGCTTCCCTTGTATATTCTGGCCACTGCAATCAGTTCCCAATAAATTTCACGTTTTCGTCCAACCGATGTGCAGAGTACGAACTGCGCACAGCCAAGCACATCTATATCTGTAAAGTGAGTATATTTACGTAAAGCTGAAAGATTTAACTCTACCTCTCATAATAGATAAAAGGAGTTGATTACATGATTCTATACCTACATTTTGTATCGCTCACATGGAGAATAACAGGACACGCAATATACGTGGTTTACTCTGCTTTATAAAACTAAAGTGGAGGCAAGGCGTTGAATTTCTGTTACATTTTTAGAAAAATGCAATGAATATCAAGTATCAATGAGTATGAGTATGAGTATCAATGAAAACGGCACTGAGCAACAATCATGTCAACTGCAATCCACTGAGGCAAAAATGCTCGCTACCGTCGTTAACTAGTGTTGAGAAGTTTTAGACCATCAGTGAAGTAACTGCTTTACAAAATTTTACCCCAAACAAGCTGAAAGTATTTGGAACAATCAAGTACACTTTTGGTGGAAAAATGTGGTTTTTGTGGCCATCTGACCAGCACTCAGTTATTTCGGCAACTACACAGTGACATTTCCTTTCGAAAACTATCGATTATCGTCAACCGACAATCGCACACCCGTTTCATTCACTGATTTTTTTTTCCTCCAGGTTAATCCTTGTGCTTTTCAAAGTAGCTCCTTCAAAAACTTCCAGCTGTTTGACCATTGCCTTCGTCTGCCTATCACTTTTTGTAAAATCCAGTTTTGCTCTTCAGTATTTTAGAAAACTACTACACATAGTATATTATATGCAGTTTACATCGTAAATAATTAGATTTGAGCGTTTTGTAAATATGGTGCATAGCGAAAGAGCAAAGTCTGTCCTGCCATTTTGTGAAGTTCTCAACTCCTAAAGTCCTTAAAACATAAGGAAAATATCGCCGATTCCATGAAAACCAGTTTCGAGTGTTTTCTATTAGCTTGCAGTTGTTCAGCTATTTTTATTAGACATTATCTTTCAATTCGGGGCGCATTTTTCTCATTTTCTTAATTCGCAACGATTTTCCTGTTTCAGAGTTCCAATGTAAGGCCTCCGTTAAACAACAGTGCCAATCAAATCCATCGCACTTGTATGAACGACAGAGGAAGGGAAGCCGAACTATTACAGGTTGCTTTAGTGTAACTGTACACAACTATACAGCATGAAACGCCCAAATGGAATTAAATGAGTGATGATTTCCATCATAAAATCAGTAGCGGCAATCTTTTCCACACTCACATCTCTACCATCTACGACATCACTTAAAGAACAGGTTTCAATGTGCGTCAGATATATAATTACATTGAAAGTCTACTTTTGGCTGGAATCATCACCTATATTTCGAGCACTACACCTTTACAAAGGGCGCGTGTAGCGCAATGGTCGGAAGCAGCCGTGGGATCGGTTGCTGTGCCCAGGCTCACCAAACCTTCCATCCCTCCGTAGTCGGCAAATTGGCTCCAGACTTGTCTGGGAGGGTAGCAGCATTAGCTCGATACATCGGTAGACCACTGCGAGGCCAGATATGCATTCAATCACCTCCAACGATGCTTATTGAAGTCTGGTGCATGGTGCATTCCTCAGTAACAGATCAACGCCAAAAGGAAAGCTTGATGTCTTTGTATACCTCTACAAAGATTTCTCTCCGTAGAGGCCTAACTAGTCGTAAAGTGTCAAGTCCTTTTCAGAATCACAAACTCTTTAGAAAACCGCTATCAATAGCTCGGTCCAACCTTTCTGAGAATTTGAGTAATGAAGCTCACCTGGCAAACGAGTGAGCGTCTTGGTATCACCGTTAAACAATTGGATCCTTCGGGTTTGGCTTAGAAATGTATGAAAATTGATCACTGGTGCTCAAAAGTCGATCTTCCCATGTTATTATCTGATGTACTCCAAGTCGAAACAGCAACAGTGCTCATGAAACTCTTTGTTTGCACTATTTTTCAATATCCATGCTGTTTGTTAAAAAGACTTACACAAGTCGTTCTTGTGTGCTGCTAAACAATTAAAAAATTTTGAATTATCACTTAGGAGGAGTGAAAAATAATATAAATCGGCATGAACTTGGGTTCATAGACAGTAAAGACTATTGAGTCTTCTAGCTAGAGCATTCTTCCACGAGGGATGCATACGCCTATATCAGAAATGGCTGTCGTGTCACCCGGATTCCAAAAATATATCTTGTTTTCCTGAGTCAACGATGCACGTAGTGGGAACAAATGCTAAATCTTATTCACATTATTGGAGAACAGACAACTAATGAAAGAGAAAAGCAATGAAACCAGCAATTACATACAAACTAAGCTCGTCTTTGCCGCTCAAGTAAATTTGCTTCACTCACACCGAAACATCTACCAGGTCCCAGAAATGGTAATAATTATAAAATCGACCATTGCAGGGAACGTTTTGAATGGTTATACCACAACCTTCATAAAGGATATTCGAGCATCTCACTCATTACATTTCTTATCAACTAAATTAGTCTCTTAAACTCCTTTCTACTCCAAATCTTCATCCTTATTTGAAGCACTGATAGCAGATTTCTCTATGGCCTGCTTCGCTTTCAAATAGAGCAGGATTTGCATTTTGCTTCAACTCTCATTTTTCGACCACCTGCCTTGTAGCCTTTGTTAAGAAACGTGCTCGTTTATTGCATGAATCCAAAAAAGTGTTCCCTCTGAGCTAATTCATCTTTAAGTTCATCAAAATTGTCTCTCCAATTTCCTTAATCGTACATGACATGTGTTGGACTTGAAGCCTCGCTCGTAGTGAAGTTATTAGAAACCCTTCTAGTCTTTTGCCGACAGTCAAGCATTCTTCGCCTTACAACCTTTGATAAAAACGTCTATGCTATGACCCATTGAGTTCTACACGACACAGCAGATTTTATCAAAATTGTTTAGAAAGCACAGCTTTCTTCTAGTTTGCCATGAAGTTCTATTCTCGTCGAATCGAACGCTCACAGGTTTCTTCAGTAAATTCATAAAGTCATGAGCTTAATGAGAAGAAACCAACACAACTCGGCTTTTACTTTTCACCCAAGGCTTTGCTTAGGTCTAATTGCTGACTCTCTGTCATTACGGTCACAGAAATTCTGTTACTTGTTAAGTTTAGTGTCATTAGATGCCATTTCAGCAGAGGGAGAAACATACATAACTATGCCGTCAAGAATTCGCGAATGGCAAAGAACGAGTCTGTTAACTTGTGTATTTTCACAAAACGTATACAGAGCCCAACATATTTTTTGCAGCATTCCCCACCAAGAATTGAAACCAATGCGTATGTTCACAAATATGTTCAACTTGGAAAAGTCATTTATGTCGAAGGGACACAATAGTCTTCGATGCAATAGTCTTCGATATGGACGAAAAGTTGGAATTTCTTAACTGTTATTCTCCACTACTATGGAATTTTACAATCTCCTGCATGCTAATTTTCAACATCCGAACGCGAATGTTCCTTTGAAAAGCAGCGGGTAGTATGTAAATAGAGCGACTTGTTTCAATTTTATAATTTTAATAACCACATAAACTCACTTCAAGTGGAGCGCTCTCGAGACTCCACGAAAGGACTAGTGTGTAACCTTCGTCTCTGTTCATTTTAAGTTTAGAATATGTCGAGAATTTGCATAGTATTTACGAAATTTTCACAAATAACATCCTTCTTTGTTTAACACTGTTTCACTGCAAGTCTCAGAAAAAGAACAAATGAATGAGTCAGGTGTGTTTTTTTTACAATGTTATTCTTCCAGCTTTGATTCTATGAAAGGTATCGCTTATTGTAAAGCGATTTATGTTTTTACCCACTAGATGTCATTCTTGCTTTCTAACGACTGCCCTTAGGTTAAGTTTTTTACTGATTCAGTTACTATTGACTAAAAGGAAAAGCGGTCTAATCATATTCAAGCTATCTTCTCTAGTGAACTGTACAGCGAAGCAAAAAATTGTCGATGCACACTTCATCGACCACCACCGTCGTTGCAGTGGTTGTGCCGCAATACGTTGTCAGGTCACTCAGTTCTGCATTCATCATAAACGTCGTCGTCGTTTTCGTTGATTCACTTTCTTCACATTCTGTAACCAAAAGGAGAGGAGATTCTAGATTGTCCTTCATATCACAGATTTTTTGCTGCTACTTGAGTTCACTGGCTTCTTTCAGTTGTTTTTCGATGCAATCTATATATTAATGTGTATGGAGCAATAGAAGGAAGTTTTTCTGTATTATTTTTTAAACCAATTTCTTTTTAATCTTTGCATGACTAATTAACATTTATTCTATTATTAATAAGCTAATAAGGTTTCCTCTCATCGAGGGTGTGAGGTGTACTTGGACGTTAAACGACGGTATGAATTCATCAGCCCAGCCGCGCCTCTTAAGCTAAGAAGGAATCCGGCGTTTCCATCAGGAAGCCCAGCTAAGAGTAGGCCAGTACCAGAATCCGCCACCGTCCTGGTATTAAACTAGTCGCATTATGGCAAATTTTGCTCAGATCTACAAGGGCGGCGATTGCCTGTGGTGCTGATGATCTGGGCAAACTTTGATCAGGCTGATCTCGGGACTCTAGAAAACCATGATGGCTAAACCAATAAAACTCGGAAAAAATGGAAGTTATGCTGGGTATCTCTTAACCATTGAAGACGGGTCGTCCAAGTATCAAGGCGAGTAAATAATACTTGGATACGTGGATACTTGAATGGCCTGCTCACTGGTTGTGCAGCCCTCAGCACCCTCAGCATAACTTCCATTCCTACAGAATTTTTCTGGTTTAGCCATTATGCTTTCCTAGATTTCCGACGTCAACCTAGTCAAAGTCTTCTCCGTGTCATCACCACCACGGGTAGTCATTGCCATTGTTTATCAGAGGGAGATTTGCTAACATACTAGTTTGATAACTGTACGGTGGTGGATCCTGGTATTCATTTACTCCTGGCTGAGTTTCCTTGTGGAAACGCCGTGCTCCTCAGCTTGGGAGACCTTGCTGTGTGGATGAATCCGCCGGCTATACATCTCCCAGCCTAACACCCAGGAACGCCTCCCAGCCACGATAAGTTGCTAAACACGCGCCGAGACGCTGCCTTAATAGAATTGTTTTTCCTCGATAAGACTACAAAGGCCTCAGTTTCTCAAATATTTTGTTGTAATTATCGAAAAGCTGTGGAGGAAGTGTGGAAAAGCCTGTATCGTCCGTTGTGTTGCCATTGAATAGTGAACGATGTGCACAAGTCCGTAGTGGACAGGGAACTAGGCGTCGTCCCAAGCTGCAGCAGGTCGAAACTGAATGTCTGGAGTCACAAGCCGGATAGCCTCAGGATGTCGACTACGACCGGATCTTATGTGTTCGAGCGAAAAGCTCCCCATTTTCTTCAGTCTAATTAGACCATCATGAGAATTACACTTCATCCATCCATAAAACTCCTCTGGCCCGTGCACTCGTTCAACTTTGCAGATTTCCTCATAAATTCCATAGTATGTTTTCATAATTTTATCATTATTCTCTATTAGCTCCTGGAAGCTTTGACGACGCTTTATGTAATCTCCTCTCCGGTAATGTTTTAACAATAGCAGTTCAGAAAGCAAAATTTTGGAAACTGACCATTTCTCCAATTTAATAACGGGCCTATTTCGTAGTGTAGTAAAAGTACTCAGAATCAGTTTTGTATAAGAACAGGGAGCTGTCGTGAAAACAAATACGAGTTTAAACAGTGCGTGAAGTAAAAGTTATCTCTAAAATGGTCATCACGCCCTCTACCGTTCAATTCCATGTTAACTAAAATTGTTTCTTCTATGAAAATCGCAGGTTGGGCACAGAAAATAGTTACTATTCCGAATATCTTGCCAAATTAGGCAGCTGCTCTACTCACAGCTGCTATTGTTGTTTGAATCCGGAAAACATTGGATTCATCTACTCTGCTATCAACAACTGGTTCCTTGGTCTGCTCGAAAAATCTCGGTAGCTTAATACGAGTTTAATAGTTAAAGCGTAAGTTCGAGTTTTTGGTGTAACGACGTTGTTCTTATATGGAATTTTACATTACCACTTACGGGCAACATTCAAAAGAGAGGGGAAGAGTAGAAAGGACGGCCTAAACGACATTCCGGCTACAAAGGTTCCATGAAAAAAGGCGAAGCTCTCTCTTTTCTGGATTTAGAAGGAATTCGGTTGCTGACGCTAATAATTTCTACCTATTCGAAGTACATCCAATATTTTATCCACGCAGTTCTCCTAGCCAGTTGGTCTTATGTGTTCATATAATCGTCGCAGCTAACTTTCGAAAATGATTGGTCATGCCGAATCTTTCCCCTTCGATCTTTTTTTTTAAATATCAACGTTTTATGGTAATATGAAGGTTTTTTAATGACATAGACGAGAAGGTGTTAGCTAACTCACTAACACCTGATGGCTTAATTCTTTAAATTTGTTTAAAACGAAACCACCATCTTTTCATACTTTAATCGTCTTTCATTTATTAACTTCACTTCGCAGGAGAAAAACATGGATAGTGGCATACTTGTAGAAGTCTGACATGAAATAGAAAATATTCGTACTTGTAGTCCCAAACCAGAGACTAATTTCGAAATGTATTTGAACATTAGGCCATCTTTTCTGTATAAAAGAGGAGAGCGTTTATCTGCCGCAGTGTTCGAAAATTAACTCGAAATTTGGAACGCAGCCTCAGTAACTGGTTTCGATCATATCCACTGTTGCGGAAGTTCTTTGCCTCTCATTCATACGTTAAGGGAATGTGATGATCAGCGCATTTACTATTTCTCCCGGGGATTCGCATATTAACTATTTCTTGAAAACTCCAATTGTAAGTTCAGAATGCCTAGCAGAGCGTAGCAATCTTTAAAAATAAGGGTTTCGTGAGTTTAGTTGCACTACTCAGCGATAGTTATTGTTTATAGTTATAGTATTGCAGCATTATTAGTTATTGTATAGTTACAGTAATTTTAATAACTGCGTAAGAGATTCCTATTTACTGAATCCATCCGTAATGGTGATGGTGGTGGTTCCTGTTTCTAGCGAAATTTTTTTGCTTTTTAACAGTATTCGCTTTTATGAACCGGGATGAAATTACTACAACTCTAGTAATCCTACCAGCGTTTTGTTTCACCAGCGAATAACTAAAGCACGAATAGTGTTTAGCAACCAAGCAGGGATGCCTAGGTATGAGTAAAACCCGCAACATTAGTACGGGTTCGAATTCGCTATTACTCTTACGGTGGCTCACATCCTATCCACCACACTAGCCGAGGTTTTGTTTCGTCTTTTCGAAGATAAATACATATTGACAACATCCATTTTTTAACATTACTGATGAGATCATTAGAAGCTCCTACTGCAGAATATTTACAGCATTGTTGCTTGCTTTTATTGCTCACATTAAATTTCGCTTAGACGGAAGCATTTTCAGTGATAGCCAGAGGTTTTCGCCGTGCATAACGCAATGAGCCCTCACCGACGAGGTGTCGAATATGCAGATGAACCCTTCAGTTATTTCACCGCACAAGTTCTCATTAGATATTTGACCAGAATATGTTTTACATGACATTTTTTTACCGATCTCCTCCGCGATAGGCCTGCTAAAGTCTTCGCTTTGAATAACTAGTTTTCTCATTTTTTAAATGAAAAGAAGTCATGGTGGACTACGCCTTTCTTAGAGTCTGAAAAAAAGAATTGAAATTTCATGACCATGGAAGTGCGACGATCTGTGTAAAATATGACGCTATCGCTCATGTTTCAATAATATCCTTTGTTCAACTAATGCGTTAATGTTTCGCACTAGAGAGTGCTACTGGATTTGTCTGTACTACTATCTCTCATCTTCTTATTTCATCCTGTTTCAAGTCTAGCACATTTTCAGTCAATGATCTATTCGAATATATGTAAATATTTAATAGCAATTTGAGCGGTTAGGTTTTGCTTCTGTTCTATTCGTGGATCCTCTTCGTATTATCACCGCGCCTGTGTCGACCTTTGAGTTCTCATCGTAACGTCGTTAACGACAAGCGATTGACCTTTCCGATTCTTCCTGTCGAGTCGTAGAGTCCCATACACGACTAGCTACCAATAACCTATTTGCTAGACACTTCGTTCTTTCTGATTTCTGCACCTGTAAATGTGGTGTAGAAACTTTCGCAAGAACTTTGGTACAATAAAACGTTTCAAAGTTCTTTTTTTTGGTTTTTATATGAAGAGATTTTCTGTTCTCTGCAGAATGTCCGACGCTGACGTGAAATGTGACTTAGCTTTCGCGTCTTCGTTGCCTTTCTGATCTCCTCCAAACAACCTACTTCACAAAAATTTCGTACATTGTTTTCAGAACCTTCTCGCATTATACTATCTGGGTTTTTCATATCACATACAGCAATCCATTTTTATATAACTGTTTTAAACCTTCTTATTTTATTGTTCAGCAAGTATTTTTCATATTTATCGTAAACGTGCGAATTCTTCAGCTTAGCGATATGATTGACGAGTCCTGTTAGCAATGTGAAGAGCAGAGATAGTGGCCCGCAGCTCAGCTGCAAGATCAATCATCCATTTTTCTTTTAGGCTCATAAATCTCGCCATACTTGCCCTTATTTCGGTCTTACAATCGCAATTTTTTAATGAATTTTTTATGCATCTGCATTTTCAGCACAAAGGTTTTCAGCATAAGCAAATTTTCAGCATCAAATGCTGGAATGTCCGAGCCTATGAGTTTGACATGGTCACTTTGTCATCAAGAGAAAGAAGCACTACTTTGCTGATATTTTATTACAAGAACAAAATTTCCGGCAGATCATTTTCAATTTTCAAGTCTACTCTTCCTATAAATTCTTGGATTATCAAGCTAACACGAAGTTGAGAAATATGTTTATTCGGCTACTGTTGGACGTTTTCGTCTTCATCAGAGCGGATGATCCGAGTGGATGGTCCACAATTGTTCGTCTTCGCGATGTGGTGTCTTCGTCGCCGTATCGAGTTAGATGTTCTTCAGTGGAGCATCGCTCAAATGAGTCAAGCACGGCAGTGCTGTTTTACACAGGGCGGTTGCTGTTGATAATGATTGTCTGTTGATAATTTGTTTTTCAACCAGCGATCCATTCTGCGACAGTCGGAATTGCGTTGTTTAGCGAATAGTGAATATCAAATCAATATCTGTCAAACCTACGTTTGCTCCCTATATTCTATTCGAAGGGAGGACTCGCCTTGTTGAATAGATACGTTAGATAAATCGTCCTCGAACGATAGATTGACTAATCGCAGAGTTTGCGGCCATCGCAGGAATCGGTGCGGTTCCGTAGAAACTCGAATTGTAACTCAGCAAGCCTCCATCTGATCCAAATGGACAGGCTACTGTCCTTAGTTAAAGCTGAGAACATTCTAGCACGGTTTTCTCATAATTCTAGAGGAATCGTTCTCGTTCAACATTCGAAATATTATTGAGCTGAGATTACAGATCCTCAAGACGCCGCCTGATCCATAAAAATTAAAAAAAACCGACCACCTCAATAAATGATGCTTGCGAGAAAATACTATCAATAAAGGAAGTGCCAACACTGCAAAGAAATATGAAGACGAGTCATATAAGCATTTTTTACCCCTATACTGTTAGCTGTAATTTTGGGTTCTAAACACGGACAATAGTACTTAGCTTTTTTCCCATTCTAAAGCGATCCTGAGGAGGAATACAGCTTACTGCTGATCTAGCCGCTATCGCGTTCTCGTGCTGTAGCCTCGCTTTTCAGAGAAAACACCATGCTCGTCATACTGTTTCTAGCACGTTTCTGTCGGCTACTAATTTGATTTACAACATAGACTTAATGTTACTAAAAGTCTATCTCATCTTGCAAGGTGATGCAATAAAGCGAATAATGAGCCTTCAGTGTATGTGTATTTGCTGAGTGATTGAAATTATTCCATAACTAGTGGAAGTTATAAAAAACGTTTGTAGCTAGTTAAGTTTCTTTCGATGAATGACACGTTTATTTGTGAAGATGTCTTGGTAACGCGATCAAGTAAGGCTTGTGTAAACATACAAAATCTTCTGTTGTTCTAATGACTTCGCTGCTTTAAAGGTATAGATGATTCAGAAAAAGTGCTATTTGGATCACATGCTAAACGATGCTGCGAAATCGTTGTGTGAAATGGTATAAAAGAATCTCAAAGGCACACTTTGCGGAGCTTACCGGTCTCTTAACTTCTGAGCTAAGTGGTGAGCATTGCACTCGCTCGCTTTCGCGCATCTTCTTCATAACTGTGCTAGTTTTGTCCCACAATATCTTTTTATTGTTTGATATCTAGCAATTATAGTCTGTGTCACTTTTACAGCTCCTAATTTTCTACCTAGTATTCCTTCAAGTCAAATATTCACCTATTTATACCACACCTTTGTGAAGAAGGTTAGAAATCATTACTGGTAGTTGTCACTATTTTCGAACACGACCTATACCACTGAAAACGGATTTTCAATCCTTAAAAATAAAGTTTCTTTCTGCTCAGAGCTAAATATGAGTAACAAGAAGTCCAGAGAGAGCTCCATGATACTGTTGTGACGACAAACATGTATGAAAATATTTATATTTCTGTTCTGTTTGAACACACTATTTTCTCGCTTATTCATCCAGGGTTATTCATTTCTGCAGAGGTCATTAATGAGAAAGAAACTCAAACTACTGCGGATTAACGCTTTTACTATTTGGATAGTGCCTTGCGAGAACCATCAGGCTAATAGTAACACCGGGTCATTTTTCGTCTCAATGTCAATCCCATGTTTTCATCTGTGTTTCCAACGTTCTTCATGTATGGCTAACAGTCACTTATGTGGGTGACTAACATAGCCTTGTAGTAGGAAGGGGGCCGCACCGAACCACCTCGTTGCCATGCATTGACCTCGACCGAGTGCTGTTTCTATTAGCGTTAATTATCATTTAGCCATAGAGCCTGTAAAATTTCTTTTCATTCTCTGCGTAATTCTAATACAATTTTCTATCCTATTTTATTCCATTTCCCAATACAGAGTAAATGAGAAGATTCTAGACACAGATAAACAACCATTCTCAACGCGATGTCAGTAAACAAAAGGAAGTAATTTTACCTGACGAAAGGGGTTCTTTTAGAATGCTGACGGTGTGTATTGTTGGTTTTCCCTACGGATTCAGAGAAAGGGGAGCGGTGGGTGTGAATAATGGCTTGAGCACGGAAAAGCGACGAAAGAGGGACTAAAGGACGATGTGGACCGCTCGGCCTGACTTGTGTCAACATTTCTCCGATTACTACACACCCACCACGCTCCTCATACTCTTAGGTCGGGAAACAGCTCTAAGGCAGCGTACACTAAGACTTGGCACTTGAAGCTTTGCTGCTAAATCGTGTTCTGGCATTTCCACACTTAATGTTAGTGCTCGGACAACCTCCGTCGTTTTAGTCATCACTATACATGGGATGTATTTGTTTCGTCACACCTTCCTTGAGATTGAAATTTCGTAGCTCTATTGCAGTTCTCATTGGAACGGTCATCTCTCTCTGAATAGTCACATTTGCAACGATTGGAACGTAGCAATGTTGGATTGTGTCGCTTCCATACGTACAGCTCCGTCCTGCAACCATAAATCCATGAATCACGGATCCCTTGTGGCGTCTCCTTCTCCCAACTTCTACTCTCGCTCATTTTCGTGAAGGATTGCTAAAATCTTTTATGAGTAACGTTTCTAATAATCACATAGCCGTCTTTAAACTTCTTCCGTCCTAAATTTCCAAAGTTCTTATCGTGCTTTCTCAATTAAACTGTCAAGTTTTAGCACACTACGATAATTACTGTCAAGTACCCGCGAACTTTTCGAAATCCAATCTTAGGTTTTTTTCGTTAAAAGTGTTAGTTTTCGGTAAGTTTTTGAAGTGTACATAATGAACGAAAAGTATAATTACTTATTTAGATCTTCAGTGTTTTTCTTTCAACTGTTCTGGGTATTCTTCATCAATTATTCTTCATCACTGTTGCTTTAGAGCTGAAAGACAATCACACATCTGCAAACTTTGTGTCTGCTCACGTTTGGAGTAATAATTCCCTAATAACTCATAGGACCGACTTTCTATAAACCTCGGCGTAAATAATCGATATATTTACTTACATGTTCTTACGAACTGTCCTTGTTGAACTGATGCGAGGCTGGTACAAGTTGTCGTTGTTGTCAACTATTAATAAATCCTTATTAATAAGGTTGGAGTCAGATGTCCACTCAATGATACATGCGCCTGCTCACCTTGGCCCAGAATCACGTTTTCGAATGTATCATTTCCGTTCATCTTGTGTCAGACGATCTCTAATAAAAGCATTCTTATGAATACGTTCCTCTGACGTTTTAATGAAACTACATTTAATCAATGAATTTAACCCATAAATTCCATCTGCTCATTTCTTCGCAAGGATGTGTTCACACTAAACTAGCGGCGCTGTTTTAAAAGTGTGAAGTTATGCGTTCATTCTCCTTTGCAGATTAGACTTGCATTTCATCTTCTCTTGGGATCCTCTCATCACGACTAGTTATTATATGATCCTATACTCTTATCTTGCTCTGGAAAACCGCCTTATATCGATTTCGAATTTTAGTATCATGCGATCACTAAATGTGTGACATTCTCTCTCTCACGGTTCGCCCACGTGTTCATTCCGGCTTTTCATACCTGTCGATCAATCATTGTTGAATGAAAGGAAGGGAAAAATTTTTAATGTTGTTAATTATCTCATCACTGTACGATTCTTAGAATTTGGCCATACTTTGCTCATACTTTCAAATTTGCGCACTTGTACATACTTTTACAATCTTTTGTCGTTTGCTAGTGAGGTCAATTCCACCGGATAAGCTGCGTCAAAGAGGTGAACATTTTTAATCAAATCATTGGCGTCATTCACAGGTTTCATTGGTGAACGGCTGAACACATTAAATGCTGTGCTGGTTTTTCAAAAACTCCTAGAATTTTCTGGACTTCTAGAGAATTTGAGCATTGAGAAACTTGAAGGTGCCTGGAAGAGAGTTTTCTACGCGATTGCAAAAGCGTAAATAATTGTTTCGAAATTTTTTAAAATTTAAATTCGTTCACATACATGACCATCGGAAAGTTTCCGAAGAAATTTAATAATTTAAAGTTATGAGCACAAGAATAGTGCTCCGAAAAACCAGCGACACAGTGAAGAACGGCAGCGTACCATACTGGAGCAATTGCACTTTTTTTGACTGAATTGGCTTTCGAAATACGAACCCCAACTAAAAAGGAAAGGAAGAATTACGTCTTTTTGAGTTTAAGGAAATTATCATCTCGTCTTGGTAGGGTACGGAAATCTGCGTTTTGTTGTCAAGGTTTCTAAAATTATACTTTTTTTTATTGAACCCAACAACACTCGTTCAAACGGGATTTGGGATAACTCGTATGACGCATCAAAATTCTTTGCATTTGCCTTCTAACAAACAAGTGTCCTCGCATTATTTGTACACAGCAAAGCATCTTTACATGTGGTCAATAATACTTTCCGAATGCTAGTAATTCTTTGATATTCAGCTTAAACATTGTATTTTGAGATGATAACAGGATGAGAACATAAGGAATATGAAAACACGAAAAATTCTAGGAATAAAATTTGCTGAAATATTACTTGAAAAACACAAAAAGAGCATGTTGAAATGACATAAAGGATAAAGGATAAAGCTCTCGGCGTTGATCAATCCTGTGGGATGCGTCATGCATTCGACTTCATTAAGTATCGTTAGAAGTGATTGAATGCATATCTGGCCTTTACAATGACTCGCGGTGGCCTGCCGATGCATCGAGCCAGTGCTGCTATCCTCCCAGAGAAGTCTGGTACCAAGTTGCCGACCCCGGAGGGATGGAGGGCTTGGTGGGCCATGGGCGCAGGAATCGACTCCACGTGCGTGTCGCAGTGGCGCCTCCAACCACTGCGCCACACGCGCCCTTTGAAATGACATAACATATGATAAACTATGGGATAGTGATGATACGATAGTGATACGTATTAGCATATTATAAAATGTAGGCTTGTATGATCCAAAAGAATACAAAAAAATAAGGCGATGACAGAGTTACGGTTTTCTGTTATTCCTGACTACACATTTTACTATTGCTCACACTCTCGAGCTATGAGACCTAAATCCAAACTTATAGAAGAGAACTTTTATAAACCTATAGAAGAAAGAAAGAGATAAAGCTTTCGTCGTTGATCAATCCCCAAAGGACGCGCAATGCATTCGACTTCCACAAACATCACTAGAGGTAATGATTGAAAGAATATCCGGCCTGCACAATGACTCTAGGTGACACATCGATGTATCGAGTAGTCCTGGTATCCTTCCAAACCCATTGAGTACTAATTTGGTGATCTGGGAGGGATGGAGGGCTTGGTGAGCCTGGGGCACGGGATTCAATCCAAAGTGCATTGCAGGGCTCCTCTAACTGCAGCGCTACACGCCCGCAAACAAGCTTGTATAAAGCAAAAATTACATGTTCATTATTCCAACTGATTTTTCTTTATTACGTCAGAGTTGTGTGCACTTGGACTATGACTAAGAAAGTGTCGATATTAGTGAAGAAGTGGTAGAGTGGTTTCTTTTTCTTGAATTGAAAGACACGCAAAGGGAAAAGATTGTCCAACAGTTACCTGTCGAAAACGGTGACCATGGCGGCCGACAAGTGCTTAAGATATTTTTTTATGAAAGCAAAAAATTTTTCGATTTTTTAGATTTTTCAGCAAAGTCTTTTTCTACCATCTTACCGCATTTCTGTCTTTTCTTTCCTTCAGCTTTTCCGCATAATAATCAATCTATTCTGATCTCATCACGCGTTCAAACTGAAAAATTTAGTGTGTACTATAACGTTTCCATGTTTCTCAACCAATTTTGGAACGTAGTGCTTTCGTTAATTAATTATCGAAACTTTTGAAAGAAGTGAAGAAAGTCCAAACACCGCTGTGATTTCTGTTCATTAAAGGTTGGTTCTAATTTCTGTTCCTTAAGATATCATGCTACCTGTGGCCTTTTAGACTCCAGCAGAGTCTCCGAGTAATCAATATCTTGGTTTGTTGACAAACTTATACAAAACTGTTGCGAAACCTTATTGTGTCTTGCAGTGGTGGGTAGCGCAATTGTAGTGATCCCGCTCACCACGAGCACAGCGGTGATTCGACTCCGCTTCAGGCTCACCAAGTCTCCAAAGTCTCCAATCCCTCCGGAGTCGAGATATTGGTTCCCGACTTGTTTGAAGGAACCATTCCACACTTTTTAATCCGCCTGGGAACGACCTAGCGCGGTTATCCCAGGATTTAAGGGAAAATCTGCTATTCTCAACCACTATTAAACGATATTCAGGAAGAATACGAAAATCTTTGAGCAACGGTTAAGCCCATTCGCAAAAGTGCGAAAACATTCGTGGATTTTGAATGCAAAGGAGGGAATCAGATGAAATAAATTCTAGGATCCGCAATGAAGATGGTTCACGTGAAGCAAAAGCATTGTGACTTACGATTCCGCGGTATTACGTTTTTGTGTTAAAAAAACTTAATTATTCAATTGTAGTTTTTTTCTATTTAGGATTTAAGATTTTTCAGGTATATGTATAATCTATATAGGATTTAAGGTATAGTGGCATATATATTTTCGTAGTCATCGCATCGAGTTGAATCGAGTGGGCTGGAGCACCGAACAAATGAACCACTTCTTAGTCAGATAGGTTTCATGAATATCCACAAAGATGTAGTCTGTAATACCTTTGATGACGTGCTGCTTAGCAAACAGTGCTATCAAATATCAAATTCCGTTCGATGGTATTTATGCTTTTGCCGTGTAAAGTAGCGTCGCTTAATAAATCGGGTTGATTCTCTCACGTTTATTAACGAATTGTGATGGTAACTAATTAAACCGAAATTGTTAAGAGGGCATAAGATTTTGGTTAATAGACAGATTGGCTCTGACATTATGTATTTCGTTTCTTTAATCCTACGTTATGAAACAAGTGCATCAAAAGGAACCATTTATTTTCTTCTCCTTCGTGTCCTCTTTTTCTTGTTTTTTCAATGCATTTTTCTGCATTTATTGAAGTGTTCTGTGGAAAGCAATTTTATTCACGAATTCGTCGAACACGTCCTTTTTCTTGCTGCAGCGCTGATAGGTCTTAGAGGCATTATGCTGGCCAGTTACTCGAATGGTTTGCGATAACAAAATACATGACAAAGTCCCAGCCAATTCTTCCTATTCTAATTAGAAACTTACCACTAACTTTCGAATGATTCATTATCACTTGTGCTAATGGTAAATCGGGCAACAAAACCCAATGTTTAGTTGTTGGTGATGTTTTGCTCAAGCTCTTTCGTACTCTACTCGATAAATTTTCAAGTAATGCTCGAGTTTCACTTCTATGAATGCATGTAAATCTGTGGTTCTTCTTTTAAGTCATCGTATTCAATTTATTTGGTAAATTTATGCTCAGCTTAACCAAACGGATAGTTAGACTTTCTTAATTAATTAAGCTCGTAAGATCATGAACAGCTTCTATTTCTCATTGTCTAAAAATTTAGCCCATAATTTGGAATCCAACTAAGAAAAGAAATTCGGCCTTAGTTATCACATTACCGTGTCATATTATATGCTGGTTGCACTCACTTGTATCTGCTCGTTATTTGAATAATGTAGAAAACATAGTGTTTACTTTTTCATTCACTGCCCAGTATGATTTTTACGGCAGGGTATTATGTGAAATCAACCACAACGATGCTGAGATATTGGCAAGATTTTGGCCTCGGGACTGGGTTCAATGCCGATGTGGGCTCCGCAGATCAATTCCGTTGACGAGTGATTGCTGATGGCAATGGTAGATATAAAACTAGGTGAGAGAAACGGAGAGCACGGGCCTTCGTAGTGCAGTGTGCAATGCGGGAGCTCCCGGAAAGGGAAATCGTGGTTCGATTTGGCTCGGAGTTCAAGTTTTGCGATTATCTAAGAATCGTTGTGGTTGATCTGACATAATACAGAAAACTTTTAAGTCAGAAAACGTTGATTGATGTACACCGATAGTTAGTGTTCCGATTGAAAGTTGATACAACACTGTGGTGTACTGAAATGAATACAATGAATAGTTGAGTTATCTCAGCATCATAGTGGTTGTATTTCACATTGTAAAAGAATAAAAATGATAAAGATTTCGACGTTCATCAATTCCTGAGGGATGTGCCATGCATTCGACTTCATTAAGCATCGCTTGGAGGCGAATGAATGCGTATCTGGCCTTTACAATGGCTTGCGGTGGCCTGTCGATGTATCGAGCCAGTGCCGGTGTCCTTCCAGATGAGCCTGGTACCAATTTACCGACCCCGGAGAGATGGAAGGTTTGGTAGGCCGTGGTGCTAAGAATGTTTCCACACATGTGTTACAGGGCGCCTCCGACCATTGCGCTACACACGCCCTTATTTCACATCATATTCATGGAAAAAACAAAAAAAGGCAGTGAATAAAAGTAAACCTAATGAGTAGTATTCTGATCTCCTTCAAAGTGTACAGAGACGAATAAATTGGCGAAATGGGCAGGCCACTCGTCGTACGTGTAAAAGAGCACCTACTCGGTGAGCATAAAGTTAAACCAATTGCTCCACTAGGCACACATAGGAAAAGGAGACATAACGGAGAATATTTTGAAGTGGAAGTCATTATCCTCGCAAAAGAAAAATCCAAAACACTGGTCTGCACAACTCTTGAAACGTTTTGGATAAATTCTGAAAATCCAGAAATATACGCCAGCGAGGAATGACTCGTTATCACGTGAGATCTTCCGCAATATCTCGGGCTGATATTTTAGCGCAAGAGGGGCACATTATCCATTTACGTGAACGCTCTGCGGTTAGTCTGTATGTGGGACACTCGCTGGAGTATTTATGGAAAGCGGTGAATGTGTAAAGAAACTTTTTTTCGTTCCAAAATGATTGAAATCTGGGTTTCGTGGTTTTTGTCTGGGGTTATGGAGCTATCTGAATGACAAAATTGAGGTCAACTTGACATTTTCAGGCTCTGAAGAAGGCGAAATCTGCATAAACGCCAGCTTTATTTGTGAATAAGAATTAAAGTAAAAACCTCGTGTTAGTTCACTGAGAAAACAGCGGATTATTGATGAATGTCGAAGTTAACAGAAACGACAACGGTTATGGGAATTGCTACAATGAATAGCGATTCATTACTCAGATTGCTGTAGTACAAAGAAAAAAATCTGTGAAAAAACATGTACCGCACCTAGATTTATTTTGGTATAAAGAAACATTATTTTCCCTAAAATATAGCTTTTAAAGTGGACTCTCTAAGACCATACTCGACTTATAATGGGGTAGATAACCATTACTGAACGCTAAATGTTCTGAACGTGGTGAACTTGGGGAACACGGGTTTCCACAGTAACTATAAAGATCTGGAATGATGTACAAACATGATTCTCTGTAATCAATTTAATGTAATGCTGAATCGCTTTCTAAAAAGTTTGAAATCTGGATGCATATTGACTTGCTCGTTTCGCATTCGTTTCGCTGACTTATGTCCAATATCCATACACAGTTAGCATATGTGCTCGAATACGATTTAGTCATCTGTTACCATCTCTATTCACTGGAATGCCAGATGGTGGTTGAACTTGTTTTTACTTGAGATTCCCTCATAGAGAGCTTCTGGGTTTTCACCACACGCAACTGTCGGAATTTCTTGCCCAGAATGTGGTGGTTTGCTGATTTGTAGTTCGAACTCTTTCACAACGGCAATAAGTTCTCGATCAGAAGACTTATCCTCCAGGAGTGATGTCAATAAGTTGAGTTGATTGGCAAAAGTGTTATTGCAGCTTGTGCTATTCAAACATACTCATACTGTGATCTGAAATTGCTTTATAACTTGTTGCCATTGGAAGAGTTATGTTTACTGCTGATTGAGCAGAGTATGCAGTGAACATACATAATTACAAAGATTCACCTTCTTTAAGCATATAGTTAACTACAAACATACGCAAGATTGGAGCACGTTTTATGGGTTACAAAGAGTTTGTTTCAGAAATATGTCGTCTGGTTATTCCTTTTTTTTCTAGTTTAGGCACCTTGACATCTAAAAAGGGTAGAGTTTGAAAAGAAGTCAGATTTGGTTGTTTATTTCTAGAGATTCATTCAGATTTATTATGAACATCTTTGATGAAGAATAACGGAAAAACCGAGTGGATAAAGCGATAAAATGTCAATCACCAAGTGGGAGAAGCGTGAAGCTATGTATTAAAGGATAAAAATAAATCTGTGGGCGTTGGTCAATTCCTGAGGGATGCTCTAAGACTTCGACTTCATTGAGCATCGTTTAGAGGTGACTAATGCATATCTGGCCTTTACAATGACTCGCGGTGGCCTGCCGATTTATCGAGCCAGTGCTGCAATCCTCGCAGGCAAGTCTGCTACCTACCAATCTGCCGACCCGTGAGGAATGAAAGGCTTCGTGGGGCACGGACGCGGTATCAAGCTATGTATTGCTTAATAAACAGAAGTTCAGGTAATAAATGTTAACCAGGGTGTTTTCATTGCAATTTTTTTAATACTATATCGCAGAACCCATCTGTCACGAATTTCTTCTGCCTATCGCCTAGCAGTCCTGCTTGTTCTAATCTTTAGTTTCTTTCAATCTCAAAAAGTTTCTGAGAAAATTTTTGACACACACGACGATAACTCCCGACGTCTTGTTTCGTACGTGAAAACCACTATCATCACCTGTGATCTGATGTGTCCCGATTTCAATATGATGTTTGAGGAGATTCCATTCTTATTTGCTTCACTGCTTCCATGCGTTTAGTCATTATGGCCATAGTCATTAACATTTGAAAAATTAATAAGCAAGTGGTGACTAGTTGCAATGGTAACAAACTAATATAGATTTATTAAACAAGCGGAATCGTAAACGATCCCTTAAAATTCGTAACGAAGTCCATTCACTTAGCAGACACAAAAGGTCTCACTTCCGTGCCTCATCATTCATGGGTGCTGTGATCTTACGCACTAGGTAAGTGACGTCTATATTGTATTCCTCATTCATTGCACTTGAAACATTGACGAATTATGTGCGAACCATGAAAACAAACCGGACTCAGCATGTCAGTGTAAGCATATTACTTTTCTCTCTGTAAAACTGCTTGTCTTTCAGTTGGGTAAGTGTTCATGTAGCTTTTCGTTCAACGTAAGCAAAATATTGAAAAGAACATGTCGTGATGCTAATTTCGTTTATCCTCCTATAGTTTTATTCTGTTTCTGAATGATGCAACCAGAGAGATGATTTGAACCGCCACTTCTTCGTGGAACCCTTTATTGAACTTGAAAAGAATGTCTCCTTTGTATTTTTCAAATCCTTTATGTGATCCTTCATTATTCCAATCTCCTTACAACATATTTTTATAACCATTCTGTTGTCACTCCTTTTGCTGAAATACAGAACAAAATTTTTAAGGATTTCAAACCCTCACTTGGGCACGTCTCACTTGTTCGCTTATGATTGCAGACTATTAGAAAACTTCCCTTTCCATGCACTATCAGTTTAGCAAAGAAAGAATAAATACTCTTCGTATTAATGCATTCCACAATATCTATCTCTCTCGATAATTTTGTTATTCGTGTCTACTCTGAGCTTTACAAAAATGAAAATTACTCACCTATGAAGTTCCTACCAATGCTATCATCTTTCAGCTACGAACGACCTCCATAAGGAGGATCGAGGTGTACTGTGTGTTACGGTGTCATTTCTTCTTACTGCTGAAGCCATAACAACCCTATGGTATTGATTGAACCATCGACTATAAACTTCACTTCAGTATCAACAAGATTTTGTTCAGATGCTGCTATCGCAGGACCTCGCGCAACCTGGTGGCATGGATCGGCCTTTCAGTTTTATCCGCGATAATCCGTTCATTAAGGTTAGACACTCTAAGAAGTCGAAAATTATTTCAACTTAATCTTTTGCTTTCATGAAGCCTTTCGAACGAATTATGAAAGGCGAAATGTAAATCGGTTGATGTATATCTACATAAAGGATGTGAAGTACACCGTTGTCTTCAAACCGTTTTTTATTCTAAAAATTGAATCAAACCTTTAACGAAAAAGTTCCTTCGTCATCGGAATTGTTAAGGAAGTATAGCCAAATTATTGGTTGAAGCCGAATACTATCTTTGTTCATGGTGACAGCTTTATTTTGGTTAGTTAACGAGAATAATAAAAACCCAGTTGCTTGCAAAGATCTTTTTCATTCAGCATTTTATAATCGAGTAACTGGAGTCGTCACCATCAGACCCACTTTCACTTCTCTTTGTCAAGTGCATGAGTAGCCCAGTGGTTTTTGCCAGCTAAGTCATGTCATCTGAGTATATCTTGCTAGCATCCGCGATTTTATTACTATATATATATATATATATATATATGTTATATATATGTATATATACATGGTGATCACCACACCTGTAACACCTGTCGTCCCGCTGATCGTCGAGCAACTCGAGCGGGTGCTAGTAAACCTTCTATTTCTCACTATCGCGTAAGAAAGTGATCCAGTGGGTTTTGCTAGCCCCAGAGACTCGTCGAGATTCATATTCTTAGTGTACGGTTTTCGTGAAAAACTGTGACCATTGCTTCTTTCAGTACGCCTGACATTTCGAGGAATCCAATCATTAACGGCTCTTGTCCGTCGCTTCTCGTTCGTACACATTACGTGTTCATCGCATCTGTGTCCTCTAAAATATGGGCCACAGAACAGCATCTTTGATTTTTAAAACTTGATACATCGGTAGTTGTCGATTATAGATCGGAGCTTTGGATCCCATTCAGAGATTTCGTTCCGATGAACGTGAATGAGGCATACGAAATCCGTTCTTCATGAACACCGTTTTGCCAAATTTAATCGAAGATCAATCTTTCCACAAGCATTATTAAAGTCGGTAAGCATTCATTCCGCTTGGCTAATGTTGGTGTATTAAGAACGATGTAGTTAGCAAAGAGTAGATGCTGTACTTGCCAACCATCGATTTTCATTCCCTTGTTGTCCCATTCCAGTGATCGCACGACGTTCTCGTGGGTGGCGGTAAATAATTTTGGCGAGACTGTATGACCTTGCCCAGCTACACTTTTGACGTCGACATAGATATCGCGGCAGAATGGTGATAACGAAGTTGTGCCATTTTTATGCAGTTCACGAAAAAAACATTGTATACGAAGGGAAGGATCTCCTTAGCTGTCTAAGGCTTGCATGGCTGCTTCTTTCTCAGCTGAGTTAAGAACCTTCTTTAAATCGGTGAAAGTGAGACAGAGTGGGCTCTTGTTTTGTCGCAATACTTTAATGAGTCTTGTCATCGAGTGGATGTGATTCAACACAGTAAATCTTTTTCAAAGCTCTGCTTGTACCATGGCTCTCCTTCGGACAATGTTCTATCAATCCTGTTTGGGATGACTGGAGTGAAATGTTTGTAGACGACAGACAGCAAGCAGGTTGGGTGACACTTTCAGATATTGTGGAGGTCACCCTTCTTCAACAATAGCACGGTCCTCCTGGTCTTCAGTCGAATAGCTCTTTTGCATTTTAGCAGGCGAGGTGTGCAAAACCTGGCCAATGTGTCTACGAGAACCGATGGAGGCTTCTTCACGTGTTTAGATATTATAGGTAGATAGATATCCTATCCAGACCTGATGGGGTTTGATTTTTTACCGAAGAAATTGCATATTGGACTTCAAAAGCAAGAACCGGAAGTACGACATATCCGTCCTAGTTTATTTCAAGTGAGAGCAGGAGGGCGAGACAAATGAAGAGATCTGAGTAGTAATCGTGAATTGTTTTCTTCATTGCGCCTTTAGAAACTCTAACTTTTCCGTATGGGTGTCATACCTTCTTGGCTTTGTAATTGACGAAGCTTCGGTGGACATCGCGAATGCTTTTCCCAGCCTGTGCAGCTTATATTATACATAACTGCTGCTCTTTCCCCTTCAAAATCTTTTTTTATCGCCTGTTTACATTGTTTCGCAAGTTCAGACGTTAGTTCACGGTTGCCTGCAGCTCCTGCGATTCCACGCTAACATATCAGCTCGAGTGGTTCTGGAGACAGATGTCTCTTGGTGACTTTCGAACTTTCAGTTTTCACAGCTAATTTCACAGCGCTAACGTAAAGACGTTGGAGGAGCCCATCGTATTCCTCGTCGATGTTATCGACGACAATATCATCCCAACAGCCGACTTCCCAATGAATTGAATAATTCTCAGTTTGTGGTGGTTCTAAGACTTCGGTTTTTGAATTTAGCGGCTTTTTCTCTTTCCGCGACAATTAGAACGTTGCACGGAGAAGACGGTGGTCTGATCCTGTGTAGAATGTTGGGACAAGAGCGACATCGGTTAGGCAAAACCTTCTACTAGCTATGATGTGGCCTGTTTCGTTATGGTGCTCTCTACTGGAAGGCTTCCCTTTCAGCGTAGATGATGGGGCTTCTGGACTTGGGAGTCACCATGAATGGTATTAGTAGTCATGATAAACTCAGACAACAGCTCTTCCATTCCAGTCCACAGGCCCAACATTCTTCAGACGTTCTTCACTTTCCAATCTTATTGTTAAAATCTCCAATAAATTACCTTGAAGAACGTATGGACCGCTCTGCGGAATTTAGCCTGGTTGATATAGAACGCTCCGACTTCTTTGTCATAAGTTGAAATTGGTACATAAACGACGAAGACTGTCAAAGCCGGTGTTGATCCACATCTTTTTAATCGTAAACGTCCGATTCGGGTTGTAAGCTGTTCGGATGAATCGACGTTCCTGCACGAACTCGTGTTGACGAGGACGCCGACCCTGCTGATTCTTCTACTGTCACATATTCCAAGGAACAGCTCTTCTCCAGTGTCATAGACGGCTTTGAATGGGTGTTGTCGTCTCGTCTCGGCCAGGTCGATGACGTCGTACTTCATCCTTCTTGCTTGCATGAGCAAGTCTTCTATCAAGGACTCGGATTCAAGTGTACGTGCATTGTAGGTACAGGTAGTTACCATAGCTCTCTGCAATCCAGGCAGTCTGCATTGGCCCTGAAATTTTGGCAGCCTCTTCGTATTTGACCTACGCAACGGTGGCGAATAGCAGGCTTTTTTGGGTTTAATGGAATGAGAAGCGTTTGTTTTGCCGTAAATTGGTTTTTGATACTCTCCTTTACTTGCTGAGCTTTGAACGAGTTCTGATTATAATCACGGTACCTTGTCTTTCCTAAAATGGAAGGGGAGCTTACTTGTTGGAGACGACTCGTAACCGCCTTCCATTTACTTTCCTGTGACTTGGTTGCAGGCTTTTCGCCGAGCTGGCTAGTACAATCCGCATAAACGAGAACACACAACACACACACACACACACACACACACACACACACACACACACACCAC
>MQTX01000257.1:346370-366567 GCA_009735665.1 Angiostrongylus cantonensis | reverse complement strand
CGGGTTATTCATCTTCCCACCCTGACAGTGTGTTCCAACCTGAGGGATTCATACCCTTGCAGGGTCTCCAAGATGAAAAGGAGTCCGGCGTTTCCACCAGCAAGCCTGGCTGAGAGTAAACCAATACCAGGATCCACTGCCGTCCTGGTATCAATTTCACATAGTAGTAAATCTCCCTGTGGGCTGCGACTGTCTGTCGCGCTAGACGCATAGTGGCTAGTGGCAAATCTCCCTCTGATCCACACAGGGGGGGCTGCCTGTGCTGGCAACGACCTTGGCCAAACTGATTTTCTGAAAGGACTGTAGGCCCGGCAGAAGTTGTTGCAAAAAATTGGTGGTTGCGGTTTGCTTGGGCTAGTATCTATTGTCGCTGACCCGCAAATTCGACCGTAGTGTGAAATATTTCTCATTTTGTTCTTTTGAATGCCTACCTTATAAATTTTATACCAAATGTTGATTGGATTTTCAACCGAAAATGTGGATACTTGAATACCTTCGCTCATGCGGGGTGTTATATCACGGCTACTTCATTGATAGTTTAAGGTCTATTAGATCTAGAGGCAGGGAATGCTATGACCATAATTCTTTTAGATGCGTCAGCTGAATCGAAAAAAGTAAGCGGTATAGAGATGACCGTATTTGTGTTTGTGCTGCTAGCTGCCGTAGTTGCTGGTTGAGCTGATGTGTGCGTAAAATTTTGTGAGTGTTTTTGATTATCGTAGGACGACCGACGTGGTTGTGTTTGATGACAATGAGGTGACAATCAGTTCTCTGATGGCTCAGTCGTCCTAGGGAAAGCGATCGATTTTGCTGTAATTGTTCTGTGTTTTCGATAGTTAGTGCGATCGATTTGCACGAAAATTTTTCGCTTGTGCTCATCCTGGAGAAGAGGGTGTTTTTACCACAAGTTGGCTTTTAGGCTGCTGAAGAAGACTTGCAAAACATAGGAAACAGCGATGTTCCTTGGAATAAAACTACATACGTTCTTGAAATACAATTGTATAAAGCGTGTCGAATTAAGAAACTATAATAGCATGCTTGAGAGTCTTTATGTTCGATCAGTTGTTTGTTTTGGAGTGGTAAAGACGTTTCCATCGACGAATGTCCGAAATACTTACACTAAGGACAGCGTTTTCCAACCTCTTGCGGTATGAATTAGTGACGACGTATTGGAGTGTGGTTTTTATTAGTGATAGCGGAATATCCGTGATTGTAGCTGTTGGTGATCGAGGCAGGTCACGAGGGAGTTTCATTCCCCTCATTATTAGCTTGTTTGCAGACGATGTCGGCAAGTGGTTGAGAGACTCTGTAGGAGCCACATTGTGGTCATTAGGTATTCTGTCACATATTCAACGTCGCAGCTCATTTACAAGAAGAGCTCTCAGAGCTGTTTTTTGAGAATTGTTCACTGGATCACCATTCGAAAACTTTCATACAGAGAATTTCAATCTAACTTCCATTGGGGATTGTATGAATGGATCAGAGCAAGTTTATGAACAATGATGTGTTTAACAGCAACTGTATCACAGGTTGATGTTTTGGCAATATCTTTTGGATTATGATAGATTTCTGAAGCAATGAAGAATCCTTAAATTGAGAGCAGCGTCGTCCATGCAATCAGGATTTGAGCAAAGAAAATTTTGTGGTGTCATCGAGCTGCTTTTTGTTGCCAACGAATATGGCGATTCGTACTGAAAACCTCGCGTAACCTAGTAAATTTCGTTCAAGGTAGGAGGTTGCAGTGTAGGCAAAATGAGGCACCAACAAAATTGGGTACAGTAGTATCACTGGCTACTTTCGGAATAAGATTGACATTAGCAGAATATGTAGGCTGAATGCATTGAGAATTTTGGCGCACTGCATTTTCTTTATCAAAAACGCAGTCAGAGGGATAAGAATGAAGAAGTAGCCCTTTATTGACAAATTTCCAGTCAGCAGAGTTTAATCAACTTTCTACAATTGAATAATGGCATCAGTAACAGTTCAACGTTTTGATAAAAAAATGGGAGATAAGCTTTCTCTACCAGACAAAAGAGTTGGGTGTGTTCCAAAACTTTGGAAAAATACATGGAAGAATGTTATATCCATTGGATATGCTTGGGATGTGGGGAGCATAGAAACAAGAGCACAGAAAAGTAGAAGTACACGAAACGTTTGATGAGAGAAGTGCTGGAGCTCTTACTAGAGATAGGGGTCCCTTGGCCACCATGTCGCAGGAGTGACTCATCACATGCCTTCGTAAATTCGGCTTCGTTCCATGCACTCGCCACATAAAATTGGGGGTCGTAACCATTGTGCTGAAATACGATGTAAGAATAAGGGTACTGGGTTTCATTGTGACTACTGCGATGAAGGTGCACTTTTAAGTACTGGCGTATGGGGCCGTAACTAGCTTTCTTAACTTAAAATGGACAAAAAAACAAAGGTAGCATTAAAAACATTGCTCTATGTTTCAGTTAAAAAACCTCTATTTTTGCTTTTTTCAACAACTTGAGCTTAATCAACTGCTCGTTTTATTATTAATGAAATGTGTGAACATAAATCTGTTAAGCACTTGTGCATGATTTCGGCACGTAATGTATGTAAATTGTATTCACTGATTGTAAAATATACCTAAGCCGAAATGGACAGCGTAGAAATCGGCAAGAAAGTAACAAACCGTTGCCACATTCGCGTTCCTAATTCCCATTTGACGTCATGTTGTGTACGATTTGATTTTCGACTTTTACAGAACGATCTCTTTATGAGAAAACTGTCATTGCCAAACCGTCTGACACATCATCGTTCGAACACACGTGCAAAAGGTAATTTTTTAAAATTGACTTTCTGCTTATTTATCTTCAAGTACAAGTTGTTTTATAAGGATATTAGTCGTTTCTTAATAACCTCAGTGGTTAGTAGAGCAGCTCATCGGGAGGCAAGATACTACTTTGTCTGCGTCCCCCAACGCCGCCCGCTAATCCTCGTAATCCACGTGATGAAGGCCTCAGCACGCCTCTTAGAAACTAAAAGGAGAATTGACCAGACCAGCATTCTACAACATTCGAAAAAAAGACGAAATCCACATGCAGCAGCCGAAACAACACGCGAAATCCCAAGACCGATTTTCTTTTAACCTCGATGTTTATCAGTAATTCAGTGGTTTTCGTGATCACTAAACAGAGGTTGCTACTACCGCATTTATTAATTTACATTATAGTCAATTTTTACTTATTGTTTAATCTTTTTTTCCAATGGAGGATATGGCATGAGATATAATCATAGTGTTGCTGCGATGCTTGTAAAACTCCTGACCGCGGGTTCCTGAGGTGGAAATCGAACCCGTTATTCCTCTTTCCGGGACTAACTTTTTCACCAGCACGCCACGAGTGCTCCGTTTCTCCTTTCTGTCGGCCATGCTTAAACTTGTAGGTTCTATCGGTAGTCACCTGTGAACAGGCTTGATCTGGGAGTCACAAATCGATCGGTGTTGACCCATTTATGCTGAAGATGTGGTGTAAATCACAATGTAGTCACTGTTTATTTACTACCTATTTTTTCACAGCAGGATGCGGTAGCATCTATAGGTTAAATAGGTTATAACATGTTTGCGAGAAGAGGGGAACAAAGGACTAGCATGGCATGGTGGTGAACGCGTTGGCCCCCGATAAGGATAATAGTGTGCTCGTTCCCACCGCGGACACTGGCGGTGCAGAATTTTGCAGTTATCTCAGCATCATTGTGGTTGTATTTTGCCGTAAAAAATTGTAATAGGCAACAAATAAAAAGTTAATATTGTGATTTCAACTTCCATTTTTGTTCTTTGTAAGTCTTACGATTATTTGGTGAAGAGCAACCACACAGAGTCCTACATGGGTGAAGATTGTGCATAGTTAAGGTAAATGAATTAAGCTGAAGTATGGCGTTGTGTTATGCGTGAAAGCAAGATACTCCTCCTTGCTGTTCATTTTTGGAATTTTGGAATATGTCAAAAACGCTTAAAGAGGTTTACTCACTGAAGTTTTGTATTCCTGTGTGTGAATAGTTACTTTTAATTCGAAATCACCTCCGTTATGTTTCCGTGTCCTATGCGTGCCTAGCGTGTTGTTTAGTTTCGTTTTAAATTTACCAATTAGGTGTTCTTTTACACGGAAACAGAATGGTCTACCCATTTTGCCAACGTATTTGTTTCCATACAGTTTCAAGAGATTAACTACACCGTAAACGAATTAATGCAATCACCATCTATACCTTTATGGCATATAATGCATTCTGCATTGTGAATAGGCAGTTATTCGGCCGGATACGAGCTAACTGACGTCTTAAAGTGTACGGTGGTATTTCAATCACTCTTATCGAATTTTCTAGACCGGTCTTTCTTAAGCAACGTTTTAACGCTGCATATGTTTCGCTGGAAATGGATGATGATAAAAACGTGATCTTTTTTCGCTAGAATTATCTTCTGGAGACATGGATTTCCTACAATACCTTTCCGAGGAGCTATAGTTTTGTAGCCGCTCGAAATAGCTATTTGCCGCGTCAGTTTAAGAGATTCTTTCCTCTGCTATCTTGGCAATGAAAGAGTATGTTTTGATTACTTTGCTTTCGGTACCGTTTGGAGGTCCCTAGAAAAACCTACGAGTCTATAGCTCCTAGGGAGAGGTGCGAAGGGGAAACCACCTCTCGAAACGATTGTTCAAACAAGAATAAGGTCCTGTTTAGCCAGCCCTTCGTTTCCAACAAAATGCGCATACTATAACGCTTTAAAAGGCCCAACCTAGAAAATTTGGTGACAGTGATTGAAATACTACCCGATATTGAGATTGCAGTTTGTTCGTAACCATAACCGTCTATGCACAACGCAAAATTGCATAAAATTCGCTAACCGCGGTGACGGTGATCGCTTGAATTTGGGTACGGTTTGTCTGATTTCTTGTAAGGCGTTCGGGGACGAATACATTGGCGGAACGAAAAGACCGTTTTGAAGACTAAAAGGCCGAAAAGGAGAAGATCAAAAGATCGAAAAGGCCAAATGCTTCGATCCGCATAGTAGATGGAATGATGGCTCGTTTGAAAACAATGAAGTTCCTCTCTTTTCTATGACCTTCTTGATAAAGTGGACAACTTCTTTATTCTATGACCGATGAAGCTCGTAGATAGCTAAAACAAAAGATTTTGCGATATCCATAATCCTGTCGTGGTTGCACTTGTTTTTCATGGCTTTTTTACCGCATTTTTGAAACAAATCAGTTGTGAATGGGCGGTAGTTGAACCCAGCTGGAACTACATTCCTTATCTATAATGATAATAATCTTGTATTCTTGCTTAGCTGTTCACTGCATGTTAGACTTTTGACAGATTTTTCTACAGCTATTTTTTTCCACATTTGTAGACTTCTTTTGTGGTAGTCGTCCTTAATAAATTATCACTGACTGGATGTTGAAAAACTCCTAGACTAAATCATTTTTCCAGAACTTGCGAAAAGATAAAAGTGAAAAAATGCACAGCAATACTGAATAGCTTTAGGTTGCCTGGAAGTTCAGATCTCTGTGTTGCAGACAATTTTGCAAACTGCACTCTTGCGACGTTAATGCGTTAAAACAAATGATAATATTGAGGTCAAATCAGTAATGAAACTTATTAAGCGCTCAAATTGTCGCTTATCGCTAACGATCTTTCCTTCTTGATTGCCTTTTCCATCTCGAGATCTAATTTTGTTTTTTTTGGTAACAGTATTGTAGTCCTCGTGAGTAGATTGTATTTGACTTGCCTTTTCTTCTACCTTAACATAAGCTTTACGAGTGGTCGCGTGTTACGCGATGCACCACTTAGGCCCATGTTTTGACTTTCTCTCGGCCAGTTCATTGTTGAGATGTTGGTGATTTTTGTACACAAGACATCTTTTTTGGTTGTATTTTGCGATCAGCTCAGCACAACAACGTTGAAGCACTGTACATAAAGTGATCCGTTTTTTTTTTTTGCACTTTTGCAGTAGATGTTTTTTGAGATTTGAATCTCCGAATGTCAAGCCTTGTTGTGCTAACACGTTGCTCTAGTGCAAAATCTTGGACCATTGCCAATTTGTGAACTTTAACGATACCTCGCAACTGTCGCGTGCAATGACAAAGAGACACGCGTGACCTTCTTTATCGTCAAGTTCGAAACATCGTCTGGTGAACGTTAGTGACGATCCCTTTGCTGTTGCGCATCTATTCACACTCTTCCACTTATGCTCATACTTCGTGTTTTACGCGCTTTACGTTCTGGTTCGGATTGAATTTGTGACGATGAGCTCTGCGATAGATTTGTTTATTCAGTTTCTGTTCAATGGCATCCAAAGAACAGCTATACAAATAGTATAATAGGAAAAAACAGTGTTTAATGCCGAAGAACTGATGAATTAGCCGTTGTGGTCCAAATAAGTGTTCAACGGCAGCAATAGTTATAAGTCACATGCTTAAAGATCTGAATTTCGAACAGCCGATTTCAGAACTTTTTGCTCCTTTCGATGAATATTCTGTGAACTGTCGTCGAATTTCTCTTTTTACAAGTAATGCTCAGAAGTACCTACTATTTTTTTTTGCCTTGAAGGCCCTCCTATAGAGTCGCATCGAAGTAACCTTGATTCCGCAACATTTGTCCCATGAACGCTAAGTATTTCAATGCTGTGACATCTATAACGCCTTATTCTGAATGTGTTGTCCTTAATATCAAACTTATCGCTACTGATTTTTATACAGAATCGATCAAATGCGCCTAAAATACTGATAAAAATTGCATCACCCCCTTTTAGCACTAGGCGGAACGAACTCCGTCAAGGTTTAATACGCACTCATTTGTTACTTCGTTTCTCGTTAAGTAACCTGTGGAATTAGCTGGCAAGTAAACTTTTGATGTGGGGGTAAAATTGAAAATAGCTCACTATCGTTCGTTTGCAATACTGTTAGACAATCGCACTAATTCTCATCTCCGTCTTACTCCAGTCATTTAACCCTATTAGTTTTAAGCAGAATGGGACCAAAAATTTTTTCAATACTAATGTTTTCTTACAGCTACATCAGCCTGTAGCAATACTATAGGGTGAACGTCTGGTTAAGAATTTCTTGAATAGAAATCAACAATGTTTGTCACAAAATCCTATCCTTAACAAACCCTGCAAGTGAAAACGTTGACTAAGGCTGTGGTTAGAGTCGAATGAGCATTTATTACTCTGTGGTCCTGTCAGTCATTTCTTGTTGATGAGTCACCACCAGTATCACCAAGCCATCGTTTAACGAATATCAGCACCGAATGTCACTTTTAATTTACGAAATGCTCTAGAGGAAAGTAAAAACTCTGTCTTAGTACGATGTTGACAGCTGCAACATTCCTGTAATGCAGGCTTCCTAATTTCGCTCGTTATCAGTTTCTCAGTAACATTCATTACAGGCATGGACTATCGTACTTGAACGGAACTGAGTTGAAATGATTACTTAGTTTTGTCGGTGATACTTGCTGGATTTATGTGGTGAAGAAAAAGCATGGTGTCGTACGAATGCGATATTTAATCCGAAAAATAAGTGCAAGCTAGTCTTGTATCGGGAAAAAAGTCTGAGACAAAAAGTTGCTCCGTTCGGCAATGCGTTAGGTAGTTGTGAAGACGTTGGTCACAGCGAACACGCAGTGTCACTGTGTAGCTCTCAATGTTCTATGCTGATGGTGGTGCTTGTGGTAGCCGTGCCACCGTCGGGATCTTCTGTAGACTGACCATATTTCAGCAATAGTTTTCATTACGATTGCGTCCATTTAAACTTATTTCCATCCTTTTAAACAGTGACCTCTTTGAGGTGTGGGGTTTGAATATTTTTTTCAATTCGTTCAAATTCTCCTATTGCTTGTCGTTCTTTTGGAAGTAAAAAGATCTTCACAAGAGATTAGTTTTGTGGAAAGCGAGGCTAGCTTCTCGTTTTTGTACATGACGAGTTAATCTCTGCTCGTCATTGTCAGTGTTTGCTTTGTAGTGTTGAAGGTGTTTGCTTATGCATGTTTCCCGTCGACATTGTTTACATACTTCTCATGAACACGCCAACGGCTACGATTTTGCACGACTCGCCATCATGATCCACTTCTCAACTGAGCTATGGCATTCTGTATTAATTGTAGTAAAAATAATGCTCTCGGCGTTGATCAATCCCTGAAGGCTGCGCCATGTATTCGACTTTTATTAAGTACCGTTGGAGGTGATTGAATGCATATCTAGCCTTTAAAATGATTCGCGACGGCCGACCGATGTGTGGAACCAGTGCTGCTATCCTCCCAAATAAGTCTGGTATAAATTTGCCGACCCCGGAGGGACGGAAGGCTTGGTGGGCCATGGGCTCGAGGATCGTTTCCATGTGTGTGTCGCAGTGGCGCCTCCAATCACTACGCCACACCCACCTGTATTAACTGTAGAATGTTCAATTTTTGCTTGAAGTGAAACGCTTTGATCAAGATCAGGCTTATTATACAGAAGTAGTGGAAAATTCGTCCTCAAAATCCTAACTCACTGTGGTAGTCTTAACGTGAAAATCGAAAATTCCCAGCCATCTTTTCTCCACACGAATCCTTGTTCAGCAGTAGCGAGCCCGTTTAAGACACTCAAGACGTTCATAACATTATAAAGCCGACATTTCTATGCGCATTTTCTGAATATTTAGTTTTTCAGCAGCAAGGCCAATTGGTGACGGCGTTGATCGTACGTGAGACTGTCTTTGATGAGTGGAGAACTCTTGATTTCATTTTGAAAAGTTTCCAACGCTATAGTTGCGATTGTTTTAGTTTACTTTTTTATGCGTAATCTTTCAGACAATTATATCATAAACATGCCAATGAAATGGTCTTCGAAAATATTGATTTCTTTACACTCAACTATTTTGGGCAAAGTTCAGATTTTGAATTCACTCGTTATTGAGAATTCCTATCCTTCAGCTCTGTAATACTATAGTAACAGAATTCTTATAAAGTTTATTCTTATAAAGTTGAATTCGGACTATTTAGTGCCACCCTCAAGCGACCCACCTCCTTCTGAGTTTGCTGTGTTGCGGGCACCGTCATCGGTTGAAAATTGTCAAGGTTTGATTTAATAACGTTTGTATTCTACTGAACCTGTCCCTCACGTGGAGGGATTTGAGGCTATCAGACTCAAAGTTATGTCTGCTTTCTCCGCGTCGAAGACAGGGACCAAATACGAGTCCATGTAGCATAAGTAGATTCGGTGAATGGTCTCCTACCTCTGGTTCACTGAAATGGCTTACACTTTACCATATACAGGCGTAGCATGTAGGCGTAGCATTTTGAAAAAATTGTGCAGTTAAGTGACTGGTAAGGACAAAAGGGGTGGTTGGTCCACGTCTAGTCCAAGATAGCTCGTCTATGTCGTCTCACAACGGCAGAGCAAGACAAGTTGCTGTCGGTGCTTTCTTTTCAAACGAATTATAAAGGGACGGGAAAAGGAAAAATGTGATGCAATTTGGGCTTTCTATCAAATATAAAACTTCTACTGGTTTACGCGACTGTGAGAATTGAGAAAGAAGTCGTCGGTGACAGCATTGAAGAGGTGTGGTGCTTTTAAGCAATTGATGTTATTTTAAACACTACCACAACCTATTTCAGAGTAGAAGTTTAGGAACAACGAAGACGGAGCAACTTTCGATGGGAAACGGCAACGCCTTCGAGGACACGGAAATGGATAATTTGTCGACGGTTTCTGGTTCGGTTTTTACATTTGGGCAATAATTTCCCTTTTTCCAGACACATTTCGTCACCGTAGCATTCACAGTGTCTTCAATCTCCTTTGTCAGATTATAATGTGGAAGCAGTCACATGAAATTATTATTTGGAACAGTAGAGAAAAAAATTGAATGTATATGGAACACTGTGGATAGAAGGGGATCTCGTGGAGTCGTTTTAAAGTTTGATGTAGTCCTTGGCAAATACGTTTTCTTCTGTCTGAGAATCCACGCAGGATGTTATTAACGTGAATTCATTGGCAAACCCGTTTCAAAGTCTTCTTCAATCCACCAATCGTGGCGTGTTGTGGTACCTTTACGCCTCATAACCGGCTTGTTCGCCACGTTTAGTTAGAAGAGCAGAGGTGGGTGATAAAAATCCTAAGGTTACTCCGACTTTAGAAGATGGAGCTGTTTTTCTCATTTCTTCGTAATTTTGTAGCATTTTCGTGCCCTCTATAAGCCTTTTCACTGTGAGGAATTTCGTAAGGGTATTCTCTTGTGTTCGAAATATTGGTGAAAATACCATGATACAATGAAACACTTTTTGGTTCGCAGACTCTCGAAATATTTCACCGGTTTTGGTTAACTTTTTAACCGATTGACATTCCTCGTTGTCGCGTTAGAAGAACCTTGGCGCGGTATTTTTCAATAGTCCATGTCTTATCCTATGAATCCTACCTTGTAACGAACTCCGCTGTTAACAAATTCTCTCAGTTGCTACAGTATGAACTTAATGACTAGATCATTCATGGGTTGTGGTAAAAATTTTCAGCAATTTTCTGCAAAAGCTTAAATTTACTTATTATTCAACCATAATTGGGGCGCGTGTGGCGCAGTGGTTGGAGGCGCCATTGGGGCGCGCACGTGAAATGCTTCCATGGCCCACCAAGCCATCTATCCCTCCGGGGTTGGCAAATTGGTACCAGACTTGTCTGGGAGGATAGCAGCACTGGCTCGATACATCGGCAGGCCCCCGCGAGTCATTGTAAAGGCGAGATATGCATTCAATCACCTCCAACGATGCTTAATGAAGTCGAATGCATGGCGCATCCCTTAGAGATTGATCAACGCCGAGAGCTTTATCCTTTTTTATTTATTATCCTTCAACCATAATTACAAAACTATTGGCAATTCTGAACTTGGTTGATACGGTGTGAAAGTAATTTGGTGATGTTCCAGCAAAGTATTTCACTTCTTCTGTTTTGAAATTTAATATTCTTGCTCTGCCTTTCTGTGAACGTCCTTAAAGCATTAGTATTGGTGGCAATTGATTCACTTTGGAATCAAGGACAAGTTATCTTGTTGGTACGGCCTTCGTTACGTTCCTGCTCTCACATTTCAATCTTAGCGCAGAGTACAATAAGACAACAAAGCGGATATTGATTCTTTTGTGCTTATGACAACTTTTTAAACACACCGTTCTCTAGGCATCAATGAGTTATCTTAACTTTGATCTACGATCCAGGCCATTTTCAGGAATTCTTTCTTCTGTCTTAAATTTGTCTCTTAATGTTGACTTTTAATTGCTGCTTACTATAATTTTTTATGGCCGGCTGTTATGCGAAATCAACCACAATGATGCTGAGATATTTACAAAGCTTCGCGGACCGCTGGTGTCTGCGGAGGGGAACGAACGCACTGTTCCCCTATCCAGGGCCTAACGCGTTCACCACGCCATGCCGGTCCTTCGTTTCGTCTGTCTTTCGGCTAGTTCTATCGATCACTACCATCAGCAATCATCATCAACGGAATTGATCCCGCCTTGTTTTCTATCTAAATTCAATGGCAGTACAGTAGTACAAAGGAAAATTTAAGCGTTTTTCTTTTCAGATGAAGTGCGTAATAATATGACATCATCGTACTTGTTTTAACAAGAACGAATCTATACTGGTTCTTGGTTGTGGCTTCTTCATAGAAATTAGGTATCATCAAACAAGCTTGCAAAGTCGTCTTTTGGCTGCTTTAAAAATTCATTACTAGTATTATACACTAGTATGGCGTGAACATTAATCGACATAGGAATTTTGTTCTTCCCAAGTACTCTCCATCTATTCGATATGAGTATTATTATCAATTCAGCGCATGTTCGTGTTCATGTCGGCCAGTTGCAGCACGCATGCGATAGTAGTTGTATAACTTCTCATTTTGTATGACATGTTTAACAGCCCATTGTATGCCGCTCATGAAACTAAAGTAAAGGGTATGGCCCAAGGCAATTGACTTCTCTTTTCTCATTCCTTTAAATCTTGCAATCTAGGTGTGCAGTACTAACTCATAAATGTTTCCTATTTACGTATTTTAACATAGTTTGGAGATTTTTTTTCTGCCTGGAACCCTAGAATGGTTTTCCGAGTGGTGATTTCGCTGATTTTCGACGCTTTCAGAATAACACTGAATCGCCAAGAATGCAAAACTTCTCAGAATTCTCCTACAGCAATTGGGCATTCATTGATCTTCATCGCTCTCCTTCCACTCAAATTCAACAAAGCAGTTCCAGTTTGATATGACGAGTAACTCATAATCAGTCTGAGGGAAGTCCGGTGATGTCGTTGGTACTAGTCACGTTTCTAAATCCACTATGTGGTCATCATATGGACGTTGAAGGACTTAGTTCGTTACTAAAATTGATAGAATGTCGTGAAACAGATCCGTCTTTGTCTCACTGCTAGCAAATTTTACAAGAAGCTCTTGCGAGTAATTTTGCCTAACCGTTCGAATCCCTTCAACCTTTGCCATGGAAGCCACTTTGCCGTTTAATGTTTGAGTGGGATATCAACAGTAAAATGTACCAGCCAACTGGCCAATATCATCGATACGGTAGTTTTAGTCCTTCATTGAAGCAGAAGAAGAGGCGAAAAACTAGTGTAAAATTGTTTAATGAAGTTAGGCACTTAACGTGTTATCATTATAAAGGCGAGAATTGACATAAAAGTTACAGATCTCGAATATGGTCCTGGAATTGTCGAAAAGTTAAAGGCAAAGTTCCATCGACTCTCAGGGATCGTGAGCCGCAATGCAAAGGTAGAAAGTTTCATATTCACATCAACAAGTGCATCTTCACTTTAGTGGTGAATAGAATGAATAAATAAAGTGGATTGAGCACTGGTATGGGTTGGCGCTCAATTCAAAATCCTAATCAATCCCTAGTCAGAAATTATTTGTGTGCAGCTCTCATGTTTATGGCCTTTTTTCCAATGCCAGGTTTTCCACGTAGTTTGGAAATGCTAGAAATTTTTAAAAATTTATCAGTTGCTGGTATGAAGAACACTGATCGATGGCTTCTAATGGCTGCTTTTTATGTCTCCCAACACACAACCGGTAAGCGATGCACGTCTGTGGATGATATTACACCAACCGCAGAGGAAGAACCGCAGTGAGTAAACTTCGTTTTAGACGTTCTAAGACGTTCTACGTGGAACTGACATGTGGAAATTGACTTCTACCAAGAATATTATTCGAAATTTTTTTTAAACTTAAAAATGGTCCGTTTATATTCTCTTCAGTGTCACTAATTTTTAAGCACTTCGTAATTTAGTGGTTATATGCATAGTAGTGAGTGTAGGAAATTCTTCCCATTTCTCCTTAGCAAGTACTAATATGCAAGGATTTGAATTTCATTCGTCCTCTTCAATTTTAGAAATAAGTGAAATGGGCGAAGTATACCAACAAGTATTTATGGGTATTCTATTAGTCAACAAAAACTGTATGAAAAGATTGAAAGTGTCGAGTAGCTTTACCTTTTAGTAGCTATAGCGATTTCAATGCTGTTTCCACAGAGCCCAACACAGTTTTGTTGCGAAATGAGTTGTAATTTAGAGGAGTCTCACAATAACAGTATAACAGAGAGCGTAAAATTTACGAGAAAGCTAAGAGATATTCGCACGTTTTCGGATTTCCACTCCCAAATGGAATCGTAATTTAATATAGAATTCTATCACCGGACGTAACATCGTCAATAATTATGAAAATGCTAGCGGAAGTTGTTGAATGAGAGGACCTGTGTCACCTGACGCCCAGTTGATCATCGAGTGACTCGAGCGGGAGTCAGTAAACTTTCTATTTTTTCCTGTCGCATGCAAAAGCAGTCCAATGAGTTCCACTCACCCTGGGGACTTGTTGAACATCATATCCTTCGTCTACAGTTTTCGTGAAAGCCTATGAGCATACGGCCTGTGGTTTTCCTCCAGTATGCTTGACGTCACGAGGACTCGAGTTACTAACGGTCCTTATCCATCGGTCGTTGCTCATACCTATTACGTCTCCGACCCACCTTATCTTTAACAGTTTGGCATATAGAACGGCTTCTTTGATTTTTGACCATCGGTGTAGATCGGAGATTCGGATCCCTTCACTCACTTGCATGATATGGAAGACTCCTTGCAACGTTCTTTCGGCTGCGCGTTCGACAACGCTGAGTAATCTTTCATCCAGCTTACTTATTGAGCATTTTTCTAACCCATGCGTTAGGGCAGAAAGAATCGTGGAGTCGTAAAGTTAAGCATGGAAAAGAGTATTACTTGTTGTGTTTACTACACCCGCGATGATCTTGAAAGCTCCCTAAGCCGCTCGATTCCTCCTACTCAACTCTAGAGCTAAGTCCACCGACTCCTCTGCTGTCGTACGTTCCGAGAAACAGTTCTTTTTCCGTGACAAAGACAGTATTCGGACTCATGCACGCATGCATGAATACATCTTCGCATACGACGAAGGCATGTGCCAAATCGGCACAGTGGAAACATGGAGTCCATCCCCTATCTCCACCTGACTCCCAGAAGCGCGTATGGTCACCCTTGATCCGCCATCAACCACTTATCTGCCACCTTGGGACCCGTGACGTTGCCTCACAACTAACCGGCATGAGGTCCATCTGTGAGTGAGATCCGTAGGTCGACTGACGTATAAGCAATGTGATGTTGTTCATTACTTTACGAAAAAAGCGAAAACTCTCTATCTTTTAGGAATGGTCGAATAGGGAAAAGTGGGTATTCGTCCGCGATTTTTTCACCACTTTCAAGGAAACATTCTCAGTCAACGGGAGATATGCTAGGTAAGGTGGATCTTAAAAACTCGATAGCTATTTTGGTCGCAGTACTTGTCATTGAAGAAGCTTCTGTGCAGATCGACTTTTATTTATAATTTATCATTCAGTCTTTTGGAAAGCGATACTGAACTTTCACTGCGATATCAAATTTTCTTCGAACTAGCTGTGACACTAAGGTTCTTTCACGCTTTCAAAAAATCCCTTATCTCGTCTAATAATGCAAGCTAGCGTAATGTTTTATTTTAGTGTTTATAGAAAATCAATCAGCTGCTGTATTGTTCTCGACGAACATAGAGAAGATAAGAAAGTAGCTTTGAGCTAGTACCATATCTATTTTTAGTTTAGTTCCATTAATTGAAGACCTCTTGTATTATAACAACGTGTGGGGCGCGGGTGGCGCAGTGGTCGGAGATGCCCTGCAGCATACACGTTGAACCGTTCCCCGCACCCATGACCCACCGAGCCTTCCACTCCTCCGAGGTTTTCAAATAGGTATCAGGCTTATCTGGGAGGATAGCATCACTGGTTCGATTCATCGGTAGGCCACCACGAGTCATTTTGAAGGCCAGACATCCATTCAATCATCTCCAACGACACTTACTAAAAGTGGTTTACATGGCGCAACCCTGAGGAATTGACCACCGTCGAGAGCTTTGTCCTTTTTATCTTTTAATTGAAGGTCTCTTGTATTATAATAACAAGAGGATTTTGTACACCGAGGTTATAAACACCATTGCTTGTTGATTTCCTTTTGGTTTTATTCTTTTTGTTACTGAATAGGTCAGGTTAAATTTCAATTCTTATAACTTTTTAACTAAAAAAAATCACCAGTTCTTCGTCGTTTGATTTGTTGGCGTGCCATAATCTTCAAAGAAGCTGTTTCTTTCTTTCATATTATGCAACGTCAGTAATGAAGGATGTGGGGCTGACATCGTAGTTAAACCTATTTTCGATACGGAACCTTAATCCCAAAGATCATATCCTTATTTACTAAATACAGTTGCTTCCAGAAGATAAACGACGTTTATTTACCGTTCATCGAACAGTGGAGATAGGAGAAAGCGATCATCCTAAAGTTAGTGAAATCATCTTTTTTCTACGACCATGAATTTATATTTTTCTGGAGTCCATAACTAATTTTTTGCACACGCTTAAGGCATGTGTGACAAAGCTCCAATGTTAAGATTTGTCTACTCCTTAAGAAGTTAAAATGAAGCACAGCTTTCTAGGTACCACTTATGCATTCTTAGAGTGGTGGTGAGAATTCTGCTAGGCTTTCCAAGTGCTCTATTTTTCGAGGATTTGTCAGATGTTATCGGAAAACAAGCACGTTCAGGAATGTGTTAAAGGATATGTATAATACGTGGCATGGAGTTTTGCACACTCGAGAGAAAGGAAAACGTCTGGAAATATATTAATTGGCACGTTCACTCAGCTTCATATTTCACTCTTCAGGTACGGATTCGTCCTCCCGCGACTAAGTTCCCTGATAACAACAACGATGACGAGCTCGAATTCATAAAGGTTGGACGACGACTTCGTCATAACTCGCCTTATTTAGAAAAACTAGGCTGTCATCAGGAAAATGTGCATGACGTGCCACAGGATGTGCCAGCAATTCCGAGAAATGGCTCGGAAAAAGCTGGTTTGTCATCTCCCAATATTTTTTGTATGATTCTTATATACGTATGCGATCATTGCGAAATCAGGCGGCCTGGTTGCCATTGGTGATTTTTGGTCCTTTTTTTCTTCACGCTAATGTTGAAATGTTGGCGAAATTATTATCATTATTATCACCATTACTATTATTATTAATATTGCCATTATTATTAGTAGTTATTCAGTTTTGATTATACAAAATATTGTGAAGTTGACCTTGTACTATATAGGAAGTTACAATCGACAAGTTGCTGTTTCTCTTCGAACTGTTTTCATTCGGACGAAATTCTCTAGTTTTCAATTTACTCTACAAATTCGTTTGATATATCAAAAAAGCTTCTAGTCGCTTTTATGATCACGTTTTGGAAAGCATGCTGCTTTATGTAGAATTGTTCACAGCAGTGTCACTTGGGCCAACGAGTTTGAGATTTTATTTCGGAAGTCTTGCTAAGAGCAAATCTATGCTAAAGCAAAGATAGTTATCAGTAGAAAGAGGACAGATAGTGTTCACTTCCTCACCAGAAGAAGTGAACGATAAAGTGGGTTTTGAAAGATGTTGATCGGTTTTCAAAAAAGGGCAAAGAACATTTTTTAAAACATTTTTCCTCTGTTTACTATCTGCTAGCTTTCACACAGGCCTGTTACTCACGCAGAACTAATAAAGGCGGTTTTTAATCAGTGCAAATGTTTTTCAGAGTAGGTTAAACTATTATGCAAGCCATATGAAAAAACTTTGATGAAGCTGAGATGTTTGCAAAACTCCGGACCGCAGGTATCCGCGGTGGTGAACGAACGCGCTATTGTCCTTTTCGGGAGTAACGCGTTCATCACCACTCCATGCGGCTCTTTCGTTTGGCCTGTCTCTCAGTTAGGTCTATCGATTTCTTCCATCAGCAATCACCCGCAATATACCTTGCTATTAAAAAGAGTAGGCAGTAAAAAATAAGTTAAAATTGTGATTATAACCACAGCCTCAGCTTAACTGCGTTCTTTGCCGATTCGAGCTGCTCCCCAGATCAATCTGCTGACGGGTAATTGATGATGGCAGAGATCGATAGCGCTAGCTGAGAGACAGGCGAAACGAAGGACCCGCATGGTGTGGTGGTGAACGCGTTACTTCCCAGAAAACACAATAGTGCGTTTGTTCCCCACCGCAGACAACTGCGGTCAGGAGTTTTGCAAATATCTCAGCATCACTTTGTACGTGCTGAGGATTTTCGGACCAACACTGGTGTTAGTCCTCCACCTGAAGAACCGAAACCGTCTCAGGTGAATAAAAATTGTTTGAAAAGAAACCACATGTCAGAGTTTAGAGACTCGTAATGTGCATAATTGCAAAAAAAAATTAGCGTTAAGATGGAATACGTAGGTTATTACATGGTCCTTTTGCCTTTAATATATCTCTCTTCTATGGTGATGTCTTGCTATTAAAAAGAGTAGGCAGTAAAAAATAAGTTAAAATTGTGATTATAACCACAGCCTCAGCTTAACTGCGTTCTTTGCCGATTCGAGCTGCTCCCCAGATCAATCTGCTGACGGGTAATTGATGATGGCAGAGATCGATAGCGCTAGCTGAGAGACAGGCGAAACGAAGGACCCGCATGGTGTGGTGGTGAACGCGTTACTTCCCAGAAAACACAATAGTGCGTTTGTTCCCCACCGCAGACAACTGCGGTCAGGAGTTTTGCAAATATCTCAGCATCATAGAAGTTATAGTTTGCAATATACCCTGCCATTAGAAACAGTAGGCAGTAAATAATAAGTTAAAATCCGAAAAATTTTGTTTCAGTGGTCTACGCACGCCGTGTAGGTGGAATGCCGATACTGTCAAGTAATGCTCGAGTTACTAAGGGTGACTTTTATAAGGTTTCGAATCTTGAAATTCACGCCGTCGATATGCAGTCACCTCCTGATCCGGACTCTGCTAGGCGAAGGTGACTGATTGCAGATAATGTACTGTTTCGCCTTATGAACTAAAATGTGTATGTTTGCCTTAAAATTAAAACATCATCAGAACGTAGAAAATTTCATGTATTCAGAGTGTTATGTATTCATATATATATATATAATACGTAGGTTATTACATGGTCCTTTTGCCTTTAATATATCTCTCTTCTATGGTGATGTCAAAACATTTTAACTACTTTTCCTTCTGAAATATTTACCTCACAGGATTTTGGCGCTGTCAATGGAGGTAATGATTATCTTCCCAAAGCGTGCCTGTGGGAAATTCGGAAACCAACTGTACCACAGGTCACTCGGCCTCAGATTATTTCAAAGAATAGCAGTAAGTTCTGAAAGAAAGCTTATCAGAAAGATTTTCTGTTTTACATTCTCTTTACAGACGAGAACGCTTCGCTTAATTTTAGATGAAAGCGGCGTCATCGAAATGCTGCGGTTGTTGAATAAGTTCCAACGATTGCGAGATGAACAACGTTCAGAGCAGATTGGGGTAGCTCAGACTCCTGAAATGACCTTTGGCAAACATTTACAATTTCGTGAGGTAATTAACGCAAAAACATGTATTTTTAGAAAGTTAATGAAACACAGTTGGTTTAGATTCACCTGTATCACCTGTAGTCCCGTTGATCGTCGAGTGACTCGAGCGGGCGCCACTAAATCCTCCATTTTTCCCCATCGCGTGCAAGAGTAGCCCAGTGGGTTCTCCTCGCTTTAGGGACTCGTCGAGCATCATATCTCTCTTCTAGGCTTTTCGTAAAGAACTCTGACCATCGGGTCGGTGGTCTTCCTGCAGTACGTTTGACATCCCGAGGAATCCAGTCACTAACAGCCCTTGTCCATCGGTTATCATTCATACGCATTACGTGTCCAGCCCACCTTATCTTCGACTGTTTGGCGTATAGAACGGCATCTTTGATTTTCGATCGTTGACGTAGGTCGGAGCTTCGGATCCCATCCCTTACCACCAGCAATACGAAGGTAATGTATCTTCAGACCATCGATTTTCACTCCCATATAATTCCATTCCAATGTTCGCATGACGTTCTGGAGGGTGGCTGTAAATAATTTTGCCGAGATTGTATCGCCTTGCCTAACTCCTGTTTTGACGTCAACGTTAATATCGTTGTAGAATGGTGAAATCTTGGTTGTGAAATTATTGTATAGCTCACGAAGAATCTTTATGTACTGAGTAGGGACTCCTTGACTACCAAGGGCTTCCATGACTGCTTCTATCTCAATTGAATCAAAAGCTTTCTCTAAGTCGATGAAAGTGAGACAGAGCGGTCTTTTGTACTCTCGCGATACTTCAATGAGCCTTGTTAACGTGTGAATGTGGTCCATCGTACTAAATCCTTTTCGAAACCCTGCTTGCTCGCACGGCTGTCCTTCGCCCAGTGTTCTGTCAATCCTGTTTAGGATGACTCGAGTGAAAAGTTTGTAGACGACAGACAGCAAGCAGATTGGGCGATAGTTGCCAATATCGTGTAGGTCGCCCTTCTTGAACAACAACACGGTCTTGCTGGTCTTCCACTGAGTAGGGACCATGCATTCAGACAGGTAACGTGTGAAAAGCCTAGCCAGTGTGCTTACGAGGACTGGCGGAAGGTTCTTCAGATGTTCTGATCTTATCCTGTCCGGACCTGGTGCTGTTCGATTTTTCACCGACGAAATGGCATGTCGGATTTCGGAAGGGAGAACAGGTGGAACAGCATATCCATCCTCTTTTATTTTATAAGACGGAAGATGGACGTGGCTATCGAAGAGATCTGAGTAGTAATCGTGGATGATTTTCTCCATTGCCTTT
>MQTX01000257.1:293906-339054 GCA_009735665.1 Angiostrongylus cantonensis | reverse complement strand
CATCTTTCCAACAGCCGACTAATGAGTTGAACAAGTCCCAGTTTATGGTCGTTCTGGGACTTCGGTTTTTGAATTTAGCGGCTTTTTCTCCTTTCCGTGAGAAGTAAAATCTTGCACGAAGGAGACGGTGGTCTGATCCCGTGTAAAATTTTGGGACATCAGCGACATCGGTTAGGCAAAACTTCCTATTTACTATGATGTGGTCTATTTCGTTATGGTACTCTCCATTGGGAGATTCCCACGTCCATCGTTGCCGGTGAGGCTTCTGGAATTGCGAGTTGCCATGGATGGTTTTGGTCGCCATGATAAACTCAGAGAGGCGCTCACCCTGTTCGTTCCATTCTAATCCATGGGTCCCAATGTGACGTTCCTCAGACGATCTCCTTGGTCCGATCTTGGCATTGAAATCTCCACTGATGACCTTGAAGAATGTATGGTCTTCTCTGTAGAGCCTCTCCAAGTCCATGTAGAACGCTTCTACTTCTTCTTCGTCATAGTTTGATGTTGGCGCGTAAACGACGAAGACTGTCAAAGCCGGTGTTGACCCACATCTTTTTAATCGTAAACGTCCGATTCGGGTTGTAAGCTGTTCGAATGAATCGATGTTCATGGACAAACTCGTGTTGACGAGAACGCCGACACCGCCTACGCCTCTGCTGTCGCATGTTCCGAGGAACAGTTCTTCTTCTTAGATTACCCCTTTTAATCATACCAGATCTCTTGTTGTCTAGGAAATTTCTGGTTTTTTTTCTAGATTTTCTGAATTATGCTTCATATTCTTAGACAGCCATTCATTTGATGTAACTAGTGGTACAAGGAGTAATTTTCCAATATTATTGTGCAAAATGTGTTCTATTATGTTCAGTGTTTATTATCATTTTCAGCATCCTTCTGATCATTCTGTCGTGGGCATTCGTTCTACCCACTGTTCGGCTAGCTTTCGCAGTTATTCGCAGAGCCCACATCAATCTTTGAAAGCAAACCAGACAGATATCGTGAACATTTCCGTAGAAAGTTCTGCGCAGAAGCTCCAGAGTCATCAACGTATGTTGGTTTTTCATTAAAAAAATCCTCAAATTTTATGCTGGTTTTATGCATCCTTCTCTGGAAAATTGACTGGACTATATGCACGCCTAGAGCCTAACTTCGCGAATCGTACTAGTCCGAGTATAATCTTTATTCGATTCGTTCTCTTATGATCACTACTCATCGGGGTGGTCTTGAGCTGAAACTCATAGTGAGGTTTGCCAACAGCACTCCAGTGTTTCTGTTTTGCTTTTCATCGACTTGATTTACGTATCTTATTTGTTATATTACATAGTAATTGATGGTGCAGGCTACCGAAATTCTCGACTAAAATCTTCAGCTTCCTGGTGCTGCAAAGTTTGGTTAATCAGGTGAGAGCGTAGAATTGGCTGTCATTTGCTTGCTGATTTCCTTGACAAATCCAAAAATTAATCGGAATACTCTTCCGCTTCCCACCGCTACCATAAAGGCAAAGGATTTTTTTTTGTAAAGTTTCAGTCTTTTTGTCCTCTCTGCTTGCCCATTTTTCTTCAGCGTCACTTAACTGCTCAGGTCCACTCTGCTTCACTAGCACTTTTCGAAGAGGTAGAATGTCTTGTTAAAGCAATGGTTTAAGAGTATCTGGCGTGTCATATCTTTACCGATAGTTGACATATTATAGTTATTCACATCAAATATAGCAAACGTCTAAAATTTTCTGGGAAAACAAAGTTCCAGAAGTATTTACTAGAACGCATTCAACAGGTACATTGGTTGATACCCAAAAATATCATTTGGCTCCAGCAAAACTGCAATTCACATAAACTTTTCAGTAAGATAGTGATAAAAACGTTTCAGGATTCTTCCCTAAGCTCTATCATCTGTCCTACTTAGCAATTCATTTTTATCAAGTGTAAAAGCGGCCTATTAGGTGTTCGTCGCTCTTGGAACTCAAGGTATATATTTTACTTCTGGAATATTTCTGAGCATATCTGACCATCGGATGAGTGGTTTTCTCGATTTGCACTTGATATCTTGCGAGAGTCACTAACTAGCGAGAGAAGTCTAAATCGTGTCTATGTGTTGCCGTTAAAACACATCATATGCCAATTCATTTGTTTCTTGACATTTTGGTGTACGTGATACCGCTCCTAGTCTTTAGTTCTCAACCAATGTCGAAACATCGCGTAATCTGTGTCACTTGTGTGATATGGGATTTTAATAGCATCGTCCTTCGATAGCGATTTCGACAACATTAAATGTCCCTTCATACTCGATTATGCAATGACCGGGCTTCTTATGAATTTATCAAGTCAACAACAATCTTCAATGTATCTTCAAACGTTTTGTAAGGTTTTCGAATCGTCTTTTTCCTTTTTCTGAAATCTGGGAAAAATCGTTCGGCGTGTTGACTTCACTACTCAGATAAACGTAGCTGTACCTCTCGAAGATATTCGTAGCCGAAAGGATTTTTTTTTTAGTTCGACCGAAGAGCAATCCGTTCACAAGCGTTAGAAATCGGACAGCGCTAATTCCACGTGCATTATGCATGATGCTATAAGGAGAGCATTGTACTCTTCTGGCAACTTAATGAGCGTTGCTGCCCGTTTATGTGATGTGTCAAACTGAATCCTTTTCCAGTGCCTTATAGAAGTTAAAGGATCTAAGTTATAACAATTTTATGATTTCAGTTATTTATTTTTTTATCGTCTTGCTTTTCGGAGGACTAAAAACTTTCACGAAGGTGGAAGTCCAATCACTTTTAAAACTTTGAAGAAGGGTGAAGAAAAGTGACATCGGTTTTCGATATACTATTTGGTATATTTCGTTAAGTGCACTGGACTGGAAAATTCTGATACTCACTACTAGAGGTGGGACTATAGATTTGATAGAAATCCGTGTTGTCCTTGTCATAATTGTAAACTCGCCCCTCCCACTTTTTTTACTCTATATACGGGCTTCTATTTGAAGTTTTCCAGGCGTTTTCCTGGGTTCAATCTTGGCTTTAAGTCGCCTGTGATGACTTTGTAAGTTTACCTTGCAGATATCCTCCAAGTCCTTGTAGAGTGCCGGGATCTCTTCTTCATTATAGCTTTATGTTAGGGCGTAGGTGCGAAGTTCGTTAAGCCCAATAGTGTTCCGTATCTTTTCTACCATGAACGTTCGATTCCAATTCTTAATTGTTAAAAGGAACAGATATTAAAGGCAGTTGTGGGCTCAACTTCTGTCACTCTTCGCTTTTCGCATGCTCCTAGAAGTAATTCCTTTAAAGAATCATAGACGGAATGTAGTGCTCGCTACTTGGTCCGCTTAGGAGATGAGGTTGTGCTTAACCTTCTCATTCTACATCAATAACTCCTTAACTGCAGACTCCAACGTTATCGCATCAGGCTTAGACAATCTGGAAAACACAATTTTCTATAAGCCTACTTATTCTATCCAACGCTGTCTCATTTTATTTAAATTTGTAGCAACAAATACTAGCGGATGCTCACCGAACTCTGCGATAGGGACTTGCTATTTTCGCGAATAGCTTAAAGATGTCTCCACCGTAGTCTTTTTGAAAACGACTCCTAACCATCTCCAAAATTTGCTTCCAAGCCAATTCATTACTGCTTCTCAACCAAACTCACATGCTTGATACATTCCACACCAAGTATACCATCGTGCGAACCCATGATGAAACCTGCGTCAGTAGAGAACCCTAGAACGATAGAAAGAGGGAGTCCATCCATTCTTTTATTCCACCTACTTCTCAGGATTAGTATGAGATGCCTTTTGGTCCGCGTTTATCCGCTGCGTTAGACGCGGCACATAATCTCGCAACGAGTCGGCAGCGGTTCCCTTAATGATGCAGATCTCTTTAAAGCTACCTTCTGTATCGTTTCCCTTATGTGTCAATATGAGTATTTCTGCAGCTATATTTGCCTTAATATCCTATACCTGCAGAGATGTAACCTACAACATTGTCATGATAGCGTGTGTCATGTTATGATTTCAAAAGTGTTTGTTTGTGGGTTGACTTATTGACAGATTTAAATGTTAAGGGATGTTATTTATTAACTAAGTTTAAATTTCTTTGGAACAACTTTCGTCTGGGTGAACAACTCGTTTCACATCTATTTTCGTTGGCCAAGTGACAGAATACATTTAAATTAGTATATTCCCATGCGAGACTTTTTATATTTGGACTGTGTTAACCCTAAGTTTGAGTAATAGAATATACTATATTTTTCAATTCTTTTAAAAAATTTTTTGTACTCTCTACCTTTTCTTTGATACTACGTTGTTTAACGCATTGTCATAAATTTTGTAGGCTGCTCGTAACGGAGAATTTTCTTCCATCTACGTGACAGATTAGGCTCACTAGCTACATAGGCTGTCCAGGAGCGTTCAGTTATGTCGTTCCTTTCCAAGCGGCCATTGTGAATGAATTATGACAAGGAACACGATCGACATCAGTTTATGGATTGATGCGCAGCAAAACGTACACCAATGCTTATCAAATGCATTCTCCATGCAGATAACTGTCCAATCATTGCGTTGGCATGTGGCGGCAAGATGTCATACATCTTTGATAGGAATTAAGCGACTAATTTGTGAAGGTGCTGTTCTAATATCATTGGTGAACAGTATGATAGCGTTGCTGTGGTTTCTTGTGAATGTACTATTTTGACAGAACAAAATTTACATCTTGATCAAAGTCAAGCCGGCAACTTTTCACCAATTCTTTTCATCTCCTGCGTTATGGACGGCAGCCACAGGTTTACGGGATTTCAAAACTGGTTTCTTAAGGATGGAATATGTTTTCCTACTTATACCTACAGTTTTGAATGGCCCGGTTTCGACATTTTCCACTTCAGAGTTACTTGAGTATGACAATGATTATGCAGTGTAAATGTCAAACTTTTTGCTAACTGGAAGTCAGAATCCCCATTCTCTGTAAAGGAACAAGGAAAGTAGAATAGAGGAAGGGAAAGGAAGCTTATAAGAAGGTGAGGCTGAAAATTAAAATCTCATTCTGTTCTTCTAGTGAGCTTTTCTGAAACATCAACTACATTTAATCACAACCACTTAGTACTGCGAATACTAATCGACAGCCAGTTTTTCTGGCTCAGCTGTCTTACTAAATCTATAGATTTTCACGAAACATGCCGATCTTCAAGGGATTACGTTTTTTAGATCTCTATGAAGAGATTCTGCTTTCTTGATAGAAATTTTTTCAACGATATATTTTTGTAGATGTGTTCTATTTTTTTAATCCCCTACTGTGAATCGCATTATCTTAAGGTACAGGGTGAAGTAGCGGAAGTATGTTTTGTAAAATCTACGTATTGAGAGCTTAAGATGAACGCTTATCGAGTTTATTATCTATTGCACAGTTTGCTTGAATGTTTGCCTTAGCCACTGGTGTCAGCACTCAGTTTTCCCACCTAGTTCTAATGTAAATTCGAGTTCAGGACTGGTAGTGAATCTCTTAAGACCACCATTTCTCTGAGGGAATGAGTATTATGTCAGAACAAAGTGAATATGCTTAAAAAGAAACGTTTAAGCTAGCAGATCTACTTCATATTGGGCTTTTTACTCACTGTGTATCCCGTTCGCAACAGCCCTGATCACTTTTCGAGATAGAGTCCTGGTGACTAAGCCAATCCGAGCTATTCTATCCGTTATCCGAAGAACACCGCGTCCTCACTTCTTTCGGCCATATTCACAAACAATGTCATTTATATTCAAATTTCCGTTTACATATTGCATAACGTGTATGCAAATGAAAACGTGAAGGCGTTAACACTGGTGTGACATTAGTTGATATTGGACTAACCACGCGTTCCTTGTTTCACTGATAAGCTAACACCACACGTGGTTGTCATCAATATTTGTTCGACTAACGTTTCGACGTCTTCGTTTTCGCTCAGAGCTAGTGATTCCAGTCGATGCTTACAGTCTTTCGTCTTTTTGATGTGATGTATTCGTTGTCGTATCGAGTCGGAGCTGCTTCACTGGAGCACTTCCAGAGGCTGCATCTTTAAAGCAGAGCTCCAGTGAAGAAGATCCGACTCGATACGACGACGAAGGCACCACATCGAGAAGACGAAGGTTGTGGGCATGGACTCGGGTCACCGGTTGTGAAGAAGACGAAGACGTCGAAACCTTAGCCGAATAAATATTGGTAGCAACCTCTTGTCGGCTTATCAATGAAACGAGGTACATTGATTATTTATTCAGAGGTTAGATGAAAGTCGGTCTACAATAAACACCTGTTATTTGAGTGGTTAGCATTTTATCGAGCTCATAGATCAATGATAACCTTGTTGTTTCTATGTAGTACTGCTCGCCTTAAATCAAAGGTCATTCAGCATCTTATCGCGAACCTTCGCCATCTTATGCATCCACGCGATTACCTAGAAAAGAGTTGCCGACGTTGCATAGACCAGGCATCGGTTGTATTTTCAAAGATACTACTTAGTACTACTATGTGTGCTAGTTTAATTACTTTTCAATATGACTACCTATTACGATCTGTGTAGATTTCATGTGATCAACTCGATTTCGACTGTAAATATTGTGAATCATTGTCCACCTCCGTATGTTTAGCAACTCCTCACCATTGGCGTCGGTCACTACCACCTATGTTCGCATTGAATTCCATTCACGATCCAAAATTACGACTCAGGAATGTACAAAATTGCTACGTTTCCCTCCAATTTTCCCTCTCTGCTTGCCCATTTTTCTTCAGCGTCACTTAACTGCTCAGGTCCACTCTGCTTCACTAGCACTTTTCGAAGAGGTAGAATGTCTTGTTAAAGCAATGGTTTAAGAGTATCTGGCGTGTCATATCTTTACCGATAGTTGACATATTATAGTTATTCACATCAAATATAGCAAACGTCTAAAATTTTCTGGGAAAACAAAGTTCCAGAAGTATTTACTAGAACGCATTCAACAGGTACATTGGTTGATACCCAAAAATATCATTTGGCTCCAGCAAAACTGCAATTCACATAAACTTTTCAGTAAGATAGTGATAAAAACGTTTCAGGATTCTTCCCTAAGCTCTATCATCTGTCCTACTTAGCAATTCATTTTTATCAAGTGTAAAAGCGGCCTATTAGGTGTTCGTCGCTCTTGGAACTCAAGGTATATATTTTACTTCTGGAATATTTCTGAGCATATCTGACCATCGGATGAGTGGTTTTCTCGATTTGCACTTGATATCTTGCGAGAGTCACTAACTAGCGAGAGAAGTCTAAATCGTGTCTATGTGTTGCCGTTAAAACACATCATATGCCAATTCATTTGTTTCTTGACATTTTGGTGTACGTGATACCGCTCCTAGTCTTTAGTTCTCAACCAATGTCGAAACATCGCGTAATCTGTGTCACTTGTGTGATATGGGATTTTAATAGCATCGTCCTTCGATAGCGATTTCGACAACATTAAATGTCCCTTCATACTCGATTATGCAATGACCGGGCTTCTTATGAATTTATCAAGTCAACAACAATCTTCAATGTATCTTCAAACGTTTTGTAAGGTTTTCGAATCGTCTTTTTCCTTTTTCTGAAATCTGGGAAAAATCGTTCGGCGTGTTGACTTCACTACTCAGATAAACGTAGCTGTACCTCTCGAAGATATTCGTAGCCGAAAGGATTTTTTTTTTAGTTCGACCGAAGAGCAATCCGTTCACAAGCGTTAGAAATCGGACAGCGCTAATTCCACGTGCATTATGCATGATGCTATAAGGAGAGCATTGTACTCTTCTGGCAACTTAATGAGCGTTGCTGCCCGTTTATGTGATGTGTCAAACTGAATCCTTTTCCAGTGCCTTATAGAAGTTAAAGGATCTAAGTTATAACAATTTTATGATTTCAGTTATTTATTTTTTTATCGTCTTGCTTTTCGGAGGACTAAAAACTTTCACGAAGGTGGAAGTCCAATCACTTTTAAAACTTTGAAGAAGGGTGAAGAAAAGTGACATCGGTTTTCGATATACTATTTGGTATATTTCGTTAAGTGCACTGGACTGGAAAATTCTGATACTCACTACTAGAGGTGGGACTATAGATTTGATAGAAATCCGTGTTGTCCTTGTCATAATTGTAAACTCGCCCCTCCCACTTTTTTTACTCTATATACGGGCTTCTATTTGAAGTTTTCCAGGCGTTTTCCTGGGTTCAATCTTGGCTTTAAGTCGCCTGTGATGACTTTGTAAGTTTACCTTGCAGATATCCTCCAAGTCCTTGTAGAGTGCCGGGATCTCTTCTTCATTATAGCTTTATGTTAGGGCGTAGGTGCGAAGTTCGTTAAGCCCAATAGTGTTCCGTATCTTTTCTACCATGAACGTTCGATTCCAATTCTTAATTGTTAAAAGGAACAGATATTAAAGGCAGTTGTGGGCTCAACTTCTGTCACTCTTCGCTTTTCGCATGCTCCTAGAAGTAATTCCTTTAAAGAATCATAGGACGGAATGTGTGCTCGCTACTTGGTCCGCTTAGGAGATGAGGTTGTGCTTAACCTTCTCATTCTACATCAATAACTCCTTAACTGCAGACTCCAACGTTATCGCATCAGGCTTAGACAATCTGGAAAACACAATTTTCTATAAGCCTACTTATTCTATCCAACGCTGTCTCATTTTATTTAAATTTGTAGCAACAAATACTAGCGGATGCTCACCGAACTCTGCGATAGGGACTTGCTATTTTCGCGAATAGCTTAAAGATGTCTCCACCGTAGTCTTTTTGAAAACGACTCCTAACCATCTCCAAAATTTGCTTCCAAGCCAATTCATTACTGCTTCTCAACCAAACTCACATGCTTGATACATTCCACACCAAGTATACCATCGTGCGAACCCATGATGAAACCTGCGTCAGTAGAGAACCCTAGAACGATAGAAAGAGGGAGTCCATCCATTCTTTTATTCCACCTACTTCTCAGGATTAGTATGAGATGCCTTTTGGTCCGCGTTTATCCGCTGCGTTAGACGCGGCACATAATCTCGCAACGAGTCGGCAGCGGTTCCCTTAATGATGCAGATCTCTTTAAAGCTACCTTCTGTATCGTTTCCCTTATGTGTCAATATGAGTATTTCTGCAGCTATATTTGCCTTAATATCCTATACCTGCAGAGATGTAACCTACAACATTGTCATGATAGCGTGTGTCATGTTATGATTTCAAAAGTGTTTGTTTGTGGGTTGACTTATTGACAGATTTAAATGTTAAGGGATGTTATTTATTAACTAAGTTTAAATTTCTTTGGAACAACTTTCGTCTGGGTGAACAACTCGTTTCACATCTATTTTCGTTGGCCAAGTGACAGAATACATTTAAATTAGTATATTCCCATGCGAGACTTTTTATATTTGGACTGTGTTAACCCTAAGTTTGAGTAATAGAATATACTATATTTTTCAATTCTTTTAAAAAATTTTTTGTACTCTCTACCTTTTCTTTGATACTACGTTGTTTAACGCATTGTCATAAATTTTGTAGGCTGCTCGTAACGGAGAATTTTCTTCCATCTACGTGACAGATTAGGCTCACTAGCTACATAGGCTGTCCAGGAGCGTTCAGTTATGTCGTTCCTTTCCAAGCGGCCATTGTGAATGAATTATGACAAGGAACACGATCGACATCAGTTTATGGATTGATGCGCAGCAAAACGTACACCAATGCTTATCAAATGCATTCTCCATGCAGATAACTGTCCAATCATTGCGTTGGCATGTGGCGGCAAGATGTCATACATCTTTGATAGGAATTAAGCGACTAATTTGTGAAGGTGCTGTTCTAATATCATTGGTGAACAGTATGATAGCGTTGCTGTGGTTTCTTGTGAATGTACTATTTTGACAGAACAAAATTTACATCTTGATCAAAGTCAAGCCGGCAACTTTTCACCAATTCTTTTCATCTCCTGCGTTATGGACGGCAGCCACAGGTTTACGGGATTTCAAAACTGGTTTCTTAAGGATGGAATATGTTTTCCTACTTATACCTACAGTTTTGAATGGCCCGGTTTCGACATTTTCCACTTCAGAGTTACTTGAGTATGACAATGATTATGCAGTGTAAATGTCAAACTTTTTGCTAACTGGAAGTCAGAATCCCCATTCTCTGTAAAGGAACAAGGAAAGTAGAATAGAGGAAGGGAAAGGAAGCTTATAAGAAGGTGAGGCTGAAAATTAAAATCTCATTCTGTTCTTCTAGTGAGCTTTTCTGAAACATCAACTACATTTAATCACAACCACTTAGTACTGCGAATACTAATCGACAGCCAGTTTTTCTGGCTCAGCTGTCTTACTAAATCTATAGATTTTCACGAAACATGCCGATCTTCAAGGGATTACGTTTTTTAGATCTCTATGAAGAGATTCTGCTTTCTTGATAGAAATTTTTTCAACGATATATTTTTGTAGATGTGTTCTATTTTTTTAATCCCCTACTGTGAATCGCATTATCTTAAGGTACAGGGTGAAGTAGCGGAAGTATGTTTTGTAAAATCTACGTATTGAGAGCTTAAGATGAACGCTTATCGAGTTTATTATCTATTGCACAGTTTGCTTGAATGTTTGCCTTAGCCACTGGTGTCAGCACTCAGTTTTCCCACCTAGTTCTAATGTAAATTCGAGTTCAGGACTGGTAGTGAATCTCTTAAGACCACCATTTCTCTGAGGGAATGAGTATTATGTCAGAACAAAGTGAATATGCTTAAAAAGAAACGTTTAAGCTAGCAGATCTACTTCATATTGGGCTTTTTACTCACTGTGTATCCCGTTCGCAACAGCCCTGATCACTTTTCGAGATAGAGTCCTGGTGACTAAGCCAATCCGAGCTATTCTATCCGTTATCCGAAGAACACCGCGTCCTCACTTCTTTCGGCCATATTCACAAACAATGTCATTTATATTCAAATTTCCGTTTACATATTGCATAACGTGTATGCAAATGAAAACGTGAAGGCGTTAACACTGGTGTGACATTAGTTGATATTGGACTAACCACGCGTTCCTTGTTTCACTGATAAGCTAACACCACACGTGGTTGTCATCAATATTTGTTCGACTAACGTTTCGACGTCTTCGTTTTCGCTCAGAGCTAGTGATTCCAGTCGATGCTTACAGTCTTTCGTCTTTTTGATGTGATGTATTCGTTGTCGTATCGAGTCGGAGCTGCTTCACTGGAGCACTTCCAGAGGCTGCATCTTTAAAGCAGAGCTCCAGTGAAGAAGATCCGACTCGATACGACGACGAAGGCACCACATCGAGAAGACGAAGGTTGTGGGCATGGACTCGGGTCACCGGTTGTGAAGAAGACGAAGACGTCGAAACCTTAGCCGAATAAATATTGGTAGCAACCTCTTGTCGGCTTATCAATGAAACGAGGTACATTGATTATTTATTCAGAGGTTAGATGAAAGTCGGTCTACAATAAACACCTGTTATTTGAGTGGTTAGCATTTTATCGAGCTCATAGATCAATGATAACCTTGTTGTTTCTATGTAGTACTGCTCGCCTTAAATCAAAGGTCATTCAGCATCTTATCGCGAACCTTCGCCATCTTATGCATCCACGCGATTACCTAGAAAAGAGTTGCCGACGTTGCATAGACCAGGCATCGGTTGTATTTTCAAAGATACTACTTAGTACTACTATGTGTGCTAGTTTAATTACTTTTCAATATGACTACCTATTACGATCTGTGTAGATTTCATGTGATCAACTCGATTTCGACTGTAAATATTGTGAATCATTGTCCACCTCCGTATGTTTAGCAACTCCTCACCATTGGCGTCGGTCACTACCACCTATGTTCGCATTGAATTCCATTCACGATCCAAAATTACGACTCAGGAATGTACAAAATTGCTACGTTTCCCTCCAATTTTCGTTTTCTCTATTTTCATTCTATCCAGGAAACTTAACGTGTTGAAATACATCATTGCTTCCTTTTTCCACACACGTCCGCTATAATGTCTTCCCATGAATAATTTTATAGAAATCTCAAGTGGCTGCATTTTCTAAATTTCACTGCGGACCACTAAGAATGCTTTCTAGAATACTATTATGCCAAGTGACTATACCATTTCCTCCTCAATTCTTTTAGAATTTTCGGTTTTGCGTTAAAATTTATAAGAATCTAAGTTTTTTTCGTTTCTCTGAGATTTGCTATTTAAATAAATTTAAAATTAAAGAAGTGAAAGTTGTAGATAGTGGAGGTAACGCTGTCCGCGTTGATCGATCCTTGAGGGAGACGTAGCGGATTCGACCGTATTTGCAGTACGTTCGAGTTGATCGAAAGCATATTTAGGCTATATAATTCTTTGTGGTCTACCAATTCATCTGGTGGGTTTTTTTACCCTCTCAGACAAGTTTGGTACCAAATTGCGATCACGGAGGAATGGTGGGCTTTGTGAGTCCGGTACACTGGATCGAAGCAGTAACCGATCCTGTTTGTATTGTAGGACACTTCTAATGTCTGACTGTACTAAACACGACGTTATTCAAACGAAGAAATATGCGTACCTTTAAAACCATAGATCCACCAACTTCCATAATTTTGTTAGTTCGCCGCCGCTCGCATATTTCTACTATCGAAAAAAAACCAGCAATTAACGGAAGCCATTATTAGGCCCAATACATAATTACTGTTTTTTGAAATGCTATTGGACGGTACCAGTTTAAATTTAATAAACACTTTGATGATGATATACAGGAGCTCCTTATACATGGCATATGTATAGAAGAATCTGACTAAACCACAAATATATGCATATATATTAATATGCAAATAATTAGACATTGCCAGATAATCATTATTCTTCCTAATATAATCGATATTGGTTGATTAGGCTTTCGCAGCTGCTAATGAAAACAAGCTTTTCTCTTCTTTTGCTTTGTTTCAATTTCGATAAGGTGATCGATCGTTTACAGAGAATTTTAATGCGATCGTCTGTAACCGAATAAATTCCTATTGACGGTGTTTCTGACTTTCGTGAAAAATTTGACTACTTTATTAAGACGTTCGGTTTAAGACTCCACTAATAATTCGCGGCCAACGTCTGCGTACCTTGGGTGCAACGGTTTCAGCTATTTAGTTGCGATTATATGAACCACTGCTCACTGGTATACGTAATAATTTTATTGCATGTACTTGAAGTTCCGTTATAACTTACATGGATACTTAGATGGCTCGTCCTCACTGGTTGCGCGGCCCCTAGCATAATTTCACTTTTTTGGGTGTTTTGTTCGTTTAACCACTGTGGTTCCTTGGAGTCCCGTGGTCGGCTTGGCCAAAGTCTGCTCCGGCTCTTCACCACCACAGGCAGTCACAGCCCTTGTGGATCAGAGGGAGATTTGCCACCATGTGGCTTTGGTACCACGACGGTGGTGATTCCTGGTATTGCTCTACTCTTAGTTAGACTTGCTGATGGAAACGCCGGTCTCCTCAGTTTGGATGACCCTTCCGAGGAAAGAATTCCCTCACTGTACATCGCAGTCCGATTCCCAGGACACCTCTCAGCCACGATGTGGCGGTAAACAGCCGGGAGGTAGTTCCGGTGTTATTAGCAATTATACAGAAGGGAGTGTAATAATTCTCTTTTTAATCCACTTTATACTGGAAGGTTTTTCTCCTCACTATCCGTGAAATGATTTCATATTGTTGATTCGACCCTCATTACTATAATAGAATAATGTAGCACATAGAAAATTGTTAGCTGAGAAATCGCTTCAAATTTGCAACGATAAAAAGTACAGAAGAATTAATACTCTATGTAGACCCAATATATTAGCTGTAAAATTGTCTTAACTTTTCTTGAGAACTTAGATAAATAGTGGCGTTTTCAGAATGTTCATAATAAACACACAGTCCGCAGCAGCAATGCATCCTCTTTCTTTATATCATTTTTCTCTTTTCTTCATTTTCAATTGTTTGTCCTAATTTCGTCGTTCTAACACCATTCATTTTAACTCGTTCGGCAAACCAGTTGTTGACGTCTTTGTTATCAGTGTCGTTAAATGAGCTCAATATCGTCAGTAATCTAGTGAACGATCACGTCACCTACTTTCACCCCATCCCAGTGAAGGGCACTTTTCTGTCGTAAGTGGTGGTTTTATAATAGAATGTCTCTGATTTCACTATATACAAAAATGATATGCGGTGTATACACTGCATATCACTGTGTACTCATCCACTAAATTTCTTCCAGAAATTCTCTTGCTACCAAGATGCATTTTTTTCCTATTTTAGTCTTTAGCGCTCAACTGGTCCGTTGAAAACAAAGTAAATGTCTAAGCTTTCGTTGTCTATTTAAAACATTGATAATCAGTTACTAAGATGTACCTGTTGTTTGTTTCTCGTGCTTAAGCCCGTTTTCTGAACTAATCAACGTCTGTGTTCTGAATTTGATCACAATTCATTACCGTGTTCATCCCATTGATCATTCGCTCAATTACGTGCCACCCATCTCCATCCTTAATTAGCCCGGTGGTCAGGATGTGGAAATCATTATAGCATCGATTTGGCCGCCCGTTCGGCATATGACAAGCTGTCCGTCTGATAATATGACTGTCGAATTTCGTCTAGCGACTTTTTGTAAATCATTTATAAAATATTTTTGCAATCATTGATTTATATTAAAGCTTCCCAGATATGTGAAATAACTCATAAGCTTGACATCAAATGTCAAGGCAAGTTTTATTTCGTATTTGTGACTTATTTGACCGTTTGGTCTAAAAGTATAGTGATTTCAGTCTTGAACGAGCTCTATTGAGTTGTCTGCAACCTCTTTTCCAGGTTTATACCGATACTAAGTTTAGCCATTGTCCCGGATTATGAAATTTGAGGTTATTGTATGAAAAACTCTTTCTTTACTTCGTTACAATTCATTATTAGAGAACTTGATCCACTTGTAGAGCAACCTCTTCCACTGTACCTTTGAAAAATGTACACGTCAATTTCTGGAGAGAGCAAATGGATTTTCACGACTAAGGTTTTGCCCTTTCATATCACCTACCCATTATCAAATTGATACGTTTATTTCTAAGACGGTAGACAAAAAACAAATGGCAGTAAATCATATCAGATTATTTTTGAACGTTATTTCTTTCTACCTACTACCTTAATCGGTGTTGAAAGTACAGCTACTCTATCACCATCTCAATCGACTCAGTACTTATCGCTAGCACAATTATGAGACATGAAAGAGCACATAAGTGCTTTGTATTGTCATAGTTTCGTTTCATAACCTTTCATCGAATCCTGTTGCTGTTCCTAACTATTGTCCTCGAATGATTTACATTGGGCTGGGCGCAATGTCATAGATCTATCCATCTATGCAAAGTGGTATATTTTCGCGTGCATATACGCTCACCTGTGCTAGCAAATATACTCAAGGAATAATTCTTTTTACTTCTGTTTAGCAAACACGAGCTATTATTTTATTTCTTTATTTATGTACAAGCTGACGTTTCGGCGGATTTCGCCTTCTTCAGAGCCTGGAAAGGTCACGTTGACTGCAATCTACATGGCCAAACACCTCCATAACCAAACTGTTTGGTCCGCCGCCGGCGAAATCCGCCGAAACGTCAGCTTGTACGTAAATAAAGAAATAAAATAATAGCTCGTGTTTGCTAAACAGAAATAAAAAAAATTTTTCCATCAATGCCGAGGTTAATAGAAAGTCGGACGTGGGAGTTACTAAAGGATATACTCAAGGAAGTTCATATGTGTATACCTATATTATTAGATATATTTGTATGTGTGTGTGTATGTATCAGTGTATCTATCTATGTATTTGTTCATGTATATTTTTGTTTATGTTGCATTACATCTGTGCTAACTCTTTGACTATCGCTTCATTTCGATCTTCAGTACAAAGGAAGAAAAAGGGGGATCAAAAAGTTTTTGCAGTTATGATAACATAATCGATTAGCGGTATTTTATAGACCTCGTCTTGTCGATCAACTCAAAACCACTCGATTCAAGTGCTGATATTTGGTGATATTTCTCCTATTAGACGTAGAAAACGACTTTTCAGAATACTTTGTTTTCTTCTACACAAATATTTATTAAGTGGTCTGACGTTAACCGAAAGCATCCTCATTGCTCGCTTCGATATTGACGCTCTTTCCTAGTGCCGAATTCGCCAGTCACTTTGGTCACCTAATCTAGTTTTCACAAATCCTCATAATTTGCAACATATTCGACTCTATTTACTTTCCTTTCAAGATTTCTCACTGTGTCTGTAAATACAGAAGCTTAAATAGCATTTTAAGTTGTATGAGCGACAATTTTAGTCGGAAGAATCTACTCTAGTTCATCAAGGTTGAGTACGCGTCAGAAATTACTGTGTGTTGAATTCCACACATGTGGTTATTGTTCTATTCTTCTACGTCGTTATAGAGCTCAGCCGTATGTCTGAAGTCTATTGTTGATCGATTCAGACTGGCAATGTCGGTATGTTATTCCCAAGACACTACGGCGACACCGTCTCGTTTTCGGTTCCAGTGGGTTTCGTCGGTTCTCCGATCCTGTAAGCTGAACGTTTGCAGTTTACAATGGGGAAATTACGCGACATTAGTTCGATCGAGGGAACAGATAATGAAACCTTTCCGTAGAAATCAACCTTGATATTTACATTCTCTTAAAAGTTTGTCGCTTAATTATTCAGTGAGTTCTAAACGCGATGAAGATGACTAAGTACAGATCTCCGTACGAATTTTTTAACCACCGTGAAATTTCTTCTAGCTAGTTGCAGTTATTTTTATAGCTATCGCAGTGTATTTGGCTTTCAAAACAAGTAAGTTTCTTGGAATGAAAGGAGGTCTCATTAACCAATTTGAACCCGTCGACTCTGGCGATGGCCTCGTCAAAAAATCTTGACTACGACTGCGACGTTATAGTGTTACTGGTTTATAAAAGCTGAGAGAACTCAGAATAAAGCGATTCCTTCTTTTTTTATGGATTTTATGATTTAGAGGCAAGTTTTAATTTATTACCGTGACAAGAATACTTATACGATTACAGACGACGACGAAAACAACGATGAATGTGGCGGCACACCGTCTTTGACTTGTTGTCGTTCAGAACAGCCAAGAAAGAGCCTTTCCGCCAAATACGTCGATGAAAAGCTCAAGGTTTGTTGGGAAACGCAATATGATGATGAGGTCACTGTTGCGGAACACGTATATTATATTAGCTCGTAGGTCATTCATGAGATTAAAATGTAATTTTTTTGGTTACAACTACTTTCCTCTCTTTTCTGTTGCGCTCGTAAAATCCAGAGAAGGCGTGTTGTGGAACCTAGAGAGGACGAGTGCATACTTTTTCGACGTTATAGTTTAATACTAAATAGTAAGAAACGAGAAATAGAATATTTATGTCTTGTCCATTTTATCTCTTTCAAGGAAGATCCATAGCGAATCTTGAATTTTTAACCTGGGACGTTAAATATTAATATTATATTTAATACAGAGCTGTTTGGACAGCCACACTTTGCTAGTTTCAATATTCGTGAGTTTTGATTGCTGCTATGATGATTCTAGGTGAAATCATTCAGGCGTCAACCGTGGCTTATGGAAAGGAGGAACCGATAGTGTCAAGTGTTTCTACGCTACCAAATCCTAATGTTGAACTTAGCCCTAAATCAACAAAGCCTTTCTCCCCTGAGGTGATCCTAATTTACGTGTTTAATTATTTTGGAGCTCAGATATTTTTCCATTATCTACGTTTTTTCACACTTTCTTCATAAAGTTCATACTCTTTCTACATGTTCTAGAGTACAGAATTGATTTCGTCCAGTAACAGGGAAGGTGAGAATAGTCACACGAATGAACTCAATCTTTCGGATCTCGAAAACGATGTGGGTTTCTACATTTATCGTAGTTCTTGTTGGCTTCTAATGAAGATTAAATTTAGATCATCGCTGGTGATGGCAATCCTGTTAGTCGCAGTTTGCTAAGTCTTGTCATGGAAGAGGATATACCTGATTTCATGGAAGCTGTGAAGGAAAACGTATGAAAGTGTCCATATTTTAAATGAAATAGTTATGGAATATTCCAAAGTGCTTCGACAAGGGGTGATTCCTTTGGAATAGGCAACATTACACTGCGCGCAAAAGCACATGCAGTATAATCTTCTAGGCTCTCAAACACCCGCCATTACCTCAGATCGTCATTAAGCGGTAGACTCGTTCGTGAAGAAAAAGCCACTGACTTGTCCAACTGAGATCTATGCTATATGGGCGAATTCAGCCTTCGTTTCCTTAGCAAGCTTATAATGTAAACGAAACTCGTGCATACCAGCAAGATTGTCTAATTTTTTTACTCCTATGCTTTTAGAGCTTGTAATTTTGTTCAGTTGACCTATGAATTCGAGGATTTGCACGATCAAACTCCGCCTACATCATCAATATTGCATTCTCCTGAAACGAGAAGAGAGCGTAGGAAGGCTAGGCAGGTGAGTTCTATAATCGTATTTATGAATCCTGCAGTTAATAACAACGTTGAATAATATAAAACAAAGAAATAAGCAGCTGTTTGAAATCTTACATGCCAGTGATGTGTGGTAGTACATAGGACCATGACTGTGCCCAAAAATATTGAGTCGTTTCTTCGAAACTTCTTGAATCCAAAACATTCTCAAACAGATGTGAGCTTCATGAAGAACCAAGAAGAACGGTCAAACCTCACGGTATTCAGATAATCTTTCTGAAACGATATCCTCTCGACCCAGTCAGTTGACATGGATGGGTATTCGTTGATAGTGCTGTTGTCACCAGTTGCAAATAATGTCAAATTGTTTAGAATTGAAACTGCAGTAAATATTTTTTCCAGTTAGTTATGTGAATTTGCAATTTTTCGAAAACGAAGTGTGTTAGTATTTTCTGGAAAGAAAGTACGAAATGATTGCGACTCTAAAAACAGCATCTTTGGGTACGCATCATTACGAGAGTCTGTGTAGCTATAAATATTTCTAGGTTACATCGATCCGTTTTGAGGAAACGGAACCGAGGGTTTACACATATTTGGATGAAATGTCGGCAAAAGTTAATAAGGAATGGGTAGAAGGCGTTCATGTAGACTATGAGGTAAGTTTCCTCTTCAATGCTGTTCAATTAGTTTTTTCTTTCTGTACTTGAAATTTCACAGACATACCAAAGCATTATCGCCGCTGAGGTGGAGGAGTACAAAAAGAATGTAGCCGAACTTCAAAAATGGAGGGAGAGTATTGCCGCTCAAAGTTGGTTTTCTTTCAAAAATATTTATTCGTTTCAGATTTTGAGGACATCTTATTGGTGTTCTCAGAAGCAAAACCTACTTTGACATCAGCAAACGTAACCCGAAAATGAAAACTCAGCGATTTTGTCCATACTTGGATAAGTTTATCATAAAAATAAATCAGAAGCAAATAGCAGTGCTCTACTCCTAAAAATAGTAAAGCCAAATCAACTCTTTACATGTAATTTTCAACAACTCCATTACCAAATGTGTTCAACTAGCCTGCACATTTGGCTAAGCGAGACTAGAAAAGCAATACACTGTAGAGTTCCTATTCTTCCCCATCTATGTATTCCTTAGATGCTCCTTACTTCTGTTTTATTGATGTCTTCCTCACTTCGAATTTGCCGATTTCTCGTTTTTAGTGTTTGATTTTGATGTTTTTTTTTACAAGTATCATGTGTTTATTAACATCATTGCAGTGCCTCAGAATACTTCGATTCATGAAGATAGGGAATTCACTGTTGACGTTCCTTCTTCCTTCACGTATTCGCCAACGCACAATGAGAACAAGACTATGTGCGTTCGAATCGTAAGCTCTTTCCTCAACTACTCTTCTTCATTGCTGTAGTGCCTATGTTTGATAATTAGGGTCCGATATTATTTGGTTTCCACAACCAGGAACGATGATAACTGCCGCTTTCAATTCTAAACCAACAAGTCGTTTCTCGAGGAGAACTTCGTTATCTACAGAAGAAAGCATTAAATGAAAGATAAAGCTCTCGGTGTTGATCAAATCGTGAGGGATGCCCCATGCATTCGATTTCATTGAGCATCGTTGGAGGTGATCGAATGCATATCTGGCCTTTACAATGAGTCGCGATGGCCTACTATTGTATCGAACCAGTGCTGCTATCTTCGCAGACAAGGCTGGTACCAATTTCCGACCCCGGAGAGAAAGAAGGCTTGGTGACCTGCGGGCGCGAGGATCGATCCCATGAGTGTGTAGCCGTGCGCCTCCGACCACTGCGCCACATGCTCCTAGTAAAAGGCATTAAGATCTAAAATTGTTCGCATACGGAATAAAATCTTTCTTGTTTTACGTTAAAAAATTTTCATTTTTTGAAACCCACTAAATATATTTTGTACACCTTTTTCTTTCGAGGCTGTTGTTCCAAAAATAAAAGCAATTGAACAAACGATATTTCATGCTTCAGAACGAGGTGATGATTCTAAGTGCTTTGTTAATGTTATTGGTTTCCACGATTCCACTTGGAGTTTTAAATGCTTAAATTTTTTCATAATCTCTTTTGCAATTTTGTTTTATAAAATTCATTAAAAATCACGTAATAATTTCAACACTCTCGAGGCGGGTGACGTCTATAGGTATTGCAATGGTTTTGCACGAGTGGCTGGTATGACATCCACAGATTTCATTTTCTTTCCGGTTGTTTATTTTGGCACATACAACTATTTCTTTCGTTTTTTTCTTATCAGTTGAAAGCCTGCAGAACAAATATGTTGCGTTAGATGTTACTCGAGAAAAGCTCTATCATGCACTAAAAATATACGAAAGCCGTTTACCGAACGAGTTCACTAGCCAGAAATTTCAATGCTAATCGACCACTATTTCAATCCTGTTTGCTATAGAGAATGGTAATTATCGTATAGAGTGTGTGGGTAGAAAAAATGCCGAAATGGAAGCCCATGACTTGCAAAACATTCCCAAATGCTGGCGGAGTTTAAATATCATTCATATCTGTAGGACGATAGACCAAATTCAATCTTACAAACAGTCATGTTGACAGCCCATGAAGTCGTGTAGTTATTGGAAAGTTATTGTTTATTTTTACGAAGCGAGAAAATCCATGAGGGCTAAATTTTGGGCGTTGTTCTATCCACAACAAATCCTTGGTTCATCGTCGACTAATGTGAGAGCGTTGATGAAACACAGTTACAATAAAAAATATAAAGCAAAGTCCCTTCTGAAATTTGATCATCTTCCAAACAAGTGATGTGTCCTAGTTATCGAATAATTATCGGTGGTTAGTGAAAAATCAGCTTAAGGCACTACGTGTTAATGCAGGCAACATCGGATGAGGATCATTGCCTCATTTGCTTTCATCACTTCATCGTTATGCAAGCATTTCTTTGAAGAGTTTGCAGCGAACAACTGGTTTGCGAAATTCAACTACCACACTGATAAAAAGGGATGGGTGAATCCAAGCAACAGAATAAAGTTCAGATTTTGGCTACTAGTTAAAGATTTCGTGTTAATACCGTGAATATTTCTGCTGTTTCAGCTCTATCTAACATTGTGATCTCAAAACGCCTTCCTAATCGCAAGTGCTCGGCTTTACAAACGACCTATGTATGTAAGTGGTGCGATGTGTCCATCTGTTCCGTAGTTTTATTTCAATATTAAAAAATGTGAACCATGTCGATTTTTAAGTGATTCTCTGGATGTAATTGTAATTGTTTCTTTATTAAACATTGCTTTGCTTTCAAATTTCTTGAAAAATGGAGCATTTTGTCTGAAACTCTGTTCTACTGCTTACGATTTCATCCAGCAGCATAGAGAAGAGAACTTCATGGAAAACCTTCTTTCAGATCACTTTCTCCATGCGCTTGATGTGTGAAAGAAGATGATATATGCACTGTATGTTAGACGACTTTTTTTCTTTAAACGATAATACTAAAAAAACAATCCTTGTTTCCGGAAAATTCTTATCTGAACCGGTATTAGAACTAATTCCATTCATTTTTTATTAAGATTTTCTGACTGTATAGAGAACAACCAACATCACTGGCTAATGAATAAGCAAGAAACGAAGAAAACAAACAATATAAACGACACCTAAATAATAGTTAGGATAAAAAAAGAAAACGAAAACTACTTGGGTATGGACGCTTCACGTACGGAGTTGCCCATTTATGTGCCAACGCTGAAGCCAGGACTTTTCTCTACAAACTATTCATACTGACAAACTCTCCAAGTTTGTTTAAATTCTTCATCCTTTAAACGCCAAATTGAGTTTCTACCACTGAGTAACCCACTTATAAAAGGACAAAGGATAAAGCTCTCCGCAATCATCAGTTTCTGAGGGACGTGTCATGCATTCAACTTAAGCGGACATCGTGCATGCGATCGAATGTATAGCCTGCTTAAACAATGACTTGCGATGGCTCACCAATTTAACAAGCCAATACCGCTGTTCTTCCACCCAAGTCTGCTAGCAATTTTTTTGACTCCGCAGATATTGAAAAGCTACAGGCGGTTGCGAATCGAGCTGTGAATTTTTGAAGGCGACTAAGTCTTTAAGAGCAGTTATTGCATCAACTTATTGTCTGAAGTATATCTTGAATAGAGGGCGCGTGTGGCGCAGTGGTTGGAGGCGCCACTGCGACACGCACGTGGAATCGATCCCTGCGCCTATGGCCCACCAAGCCTTCCATCCCTCCGGGGTCGGCAAATTGGTACCAGACTTGTCTGGGAGGATAGCAGCACTGGTTCGATACATCGGCAGACCACCGCGAGTCATTGTAAAGGCCAGATATGCATTCAATTACCTCCAACGATACTTAATGAAGTCGAATGCATGGCGCATCCCTCAGGGATTGATCAACGCCGAGAGCTTTATCCTTTATCCTTTATCTTGAATAGAAAGTTATCGACATATCTTAAGAAGTAGTATACGATTTGCTAGAGGTTCGGGCACTATTCGTGGACGAGACGAGTTTCATATCCCAGGTCATTCAACCGCTGCATCATCAGTTGTGCGGGATGTGGCTGTGAATGATCGTAGAGAAGGATCCACTTTCCACTTTTAACTGGTACCCAATGAAGACGTTGAAGACAGTGGTGAATCTCGTCCATTTTCTCAATTCGCCATCGTAATCGTATCAACCCAATTTAGAAAGCTGTAGTGGAACAGCTGTAGTGTAGCTTGTGAAGGAAAATCCCCGTTTACAATGGCCTTCTTTTGACACAATTCGCCTTTGGAAAATGGTGTGGCTCTTTATCACGATCCATTTACAGGACCGATCGCCGTCGGATCTTATAGAAGTCGATTTTTCGCCTCACATCTCAATACGGTCAAAAAACATCGTTTTCGTTTGTGCAGAAGAAGTGCCGTCGACACATCAGAATAAATGATCTGAGGCGCCAGCTAGTTCGTAACCGCCTATATGACCGTCTATGCAACGTGCAACGCAAAATTGCATAATTTACCCTAATGGAAGAGACGGTGATTGCATGAGCTCAGGTACAGTTTATCTGATCTCATGTAAGGCGTGCGGAGACGAATACATTGTCGAAACGGGCAGACCACTCTGTGTCCGCATAAAAGAACACCTAGTCGGCAAAAGTAAACGAAATACCCCACTAGGCACGCATAGGACCCAGAAACATGAGCAGGAGGACTTTGAAGTACGCGTCACGATCCTCGCACAGGAGAAGAAAACACAAGCGCGCAAAACACTGGAGGCGTTCTGGATCAATTCCAGAAATCCGAAAATGAACCGCAGGGAAGAATGCCTCGTTATCACGCGTGATATTTGGCAGTGTATAAGCCTATTATTTTGAGGGGAAGAGCACATTACGATTCCATGTGAATTCTGTGCGGTTGGTCTCCTCTAGACATACTCAGCCTCATAGAAAGCGGTGGATGCGCGAAGTTGTGTTTATTGTGGTTGAAATCTTGGTTTAGCGTTTTCTTTGTTTGGTTATGGAGGCGTTTGACCGAGTAGATTGCTGTCAACTTGACCTTTCCAGGCTCTGAAGAAGGCGAAGTCCGCCGAAACGTCAGCTTATTTGTAAATAAAGAATAATAATAACACCTCGCGTTTGCTCAACAAGAATACGAAGAATAAATGATTTTTTCCGATTATGGTTCAATGCGTGCGGTACTCATTTTTCCAGCTTCTTCGAATTTCCAATTTTCTTTAGATGTTTCAAAACAGTTGAGATGCTTACACTGAGTTCTTTCGCAAACTCTGAAACAGTTACGCATGTACTTTATTCCACGGGAGCTTGAATTCATCGTCGTCAGCAGCAGGAGGACTTCCATAGCTTGCTTCATTCTCATGGTTAAATTGGCTACTACAATGTTTCCCAAGCCAACTTCGCGCAGTGCGCTCGTCAACGATTACTCGGCCGCAATATTTCGGTCCATTTACCCTGCAGGGGTCCGAGTTTTAATTTGTAAAGGTGGATTTGTCGAAACATTCGAAGAAAAACTACTGTTAAAATATGCACGAGAAAAATAAAAGTAAAAATACGACATGTAGGATATGTAGATTGTATGCATGCATGAACATACATTGCTTACTGCATAGACTACACTATTGTTTTTGAGAACAATTTTCAACACATCGCTCGCACCCTGTGGTGGAATTGGGAGCTGCATATAGAAAGGAACTGTGTAGCACTTTGCAGTACACTGGTTTACGCAATATTTACTCTATGAACATCGAACCACTCTGAAGACATTCCTTCAAAGATTTACCAACAAATTAAAAGCCTTCTCTAATTTCCCCCCTTCGGTGTTCAATGGAGGCAAAATATTTCTGTGTTACAAAGATAGGAAAAGGAAAGACCTTTATCGTGAAAACTCTTTTCGAAGGCAACCCTCCGCCTACAAAATGAACCGGTGAAAAAGTTGGAATTTTTAAATTATTAAGTGGAATATTGTTAACAGGGCTTCCTTCCATCGACGGTATCACTGTAGTACATCATCTGCGTTGGATGCGCTATCGATTGAATAAATGTGTTGGAAAATCGTTCTGTGCGCTGAAATAAACCACCGAGTACATACTCCTACAGACGTCATATCGGTGGCTGTACGGGTTATGAAATGATTTCCATAGAAGTTACGTCGTCCCCTAAGTGTCAAGGAGAGCGTAGCAGTGTAAAGTAACACATTGTTAATTAGTTGTTTATATATTTTAATAGTACCCCTCAACGATGATTATCAAAAGATCAAACCATACAATTGAACATAGGCTTTCCAGGCGAATCAATGTTGCCACGAATGATTTAATAGGCAAGAATGTACAGACCTATTGAGCAAAAAGATTAGCAAGGAGTGAGACCATGTCATAGGAAGTTCACTTTTTACAAAGTGAAATGTCACTCGGTCACATGGTCCCGTAATTCTGCATCACTTGCAAGGATTACCAATTCCTGTCATCTTAGCTCCTGCTTCCTCTTTACCTCATTAACACTATTGAACGCATGAAGAATGTCTATTTTGCTGCAAGAGTGAGACATGGCCGACGAAGTCTGATCCAACTTCGAAATTATTCAACCTTGAAATAACTTTGATAACGTCACAGAGAAAATTATTGAAATAGCGCTCGTAAATAAACTGTTTCGACTGTCTTTTCCAAGAATTCGACAACGCACCTCTAGTTGCTTCCTGAAGATACAGTATCTCACCATTCCTTTCGGAGAAAAGCGCTCTGTCATTCTTCGGTTCTCGAAGTTTTTTTTCATCATTATCCGCTATTTTGCAAGTTTTATCTGCACTTCACATTTCTCGACTTTTCAAAAGTGGGTCCCTTCTTGCACATTGATGATTTCCCATTAGATGGTGATTCTGACTAGAAATCTTTATGTTCACATATAGTAACTGGACACCAAATTCAATGAAGTCATTAGAACTTTTATGGTCAAACGATATGACAGGTGGTGCAAATATCTCGGCAAAACTTCACCTAATTAATAATTCATAAGAATTAGCTAAGATACAGATGAAACAAACGACCCGCATGGTGTGGTGGTGAACGCGTTACTCCCCGGAAAGGACAATAACGCGTTCGTTCTCCACCGCAAACACCTGCGGTCCGGAGTTTTGCAAATATCTCAGCATCACTAAGAGTTATATTTCGCAACACAGCCAACCGTTAAAACGAGTAGGCAGTAAGTAAGAAGTTAAAAAACTAGTAAGATGGCGAAAAAGCCTACAGAGCATGAACGAACATGATTGAAGAAAAGGTTTCTGAGCGGAATTAATATATGCGTACACAATATTGAAAAAAGAGTAACAGCATTGCAGGACTCTTCCGTGAAAGGAAACAATCAGCAATTCCAGCCAGTTAACAGCGGCCTAGTAATAACAACTAAATGCTTCGGACATGGTAGCAAGATGTGTTATGAAATGTAGAAAAATGTAGACAAACACAAAGATATGAAAAAAACGCAAGGAGAGAAGAAAAATGGAGAGGTTGGTGTGTTGACAACACGAGATAAAAGGATGAAGGTTGGTAAAGAAGAAGAATGATTTCAAAGAGGTTGGTAGAAAGTGGTGGCATAAATACAAAACTGCATGAGGACGCTATGGACAATACGAAAATAAAATAGGCGTACAAAAGAATGGACGAAGGAGATGGAGACAATAAAGCGATTGTGAAGAAATTTTCGTCTCTAAAAAGCGTTTTAATACGATGAATATTTCATTCCCATTAACTACTCATAGACGTCGGATCGACGGAATGATTTGATCGGTTGCATAATATTTTCATCTAGAAGTAAATTCATTTTGCAGTTCGCGGAGTTTTCCACAGTGGGCTGAAAAGAAGCAATTATTAAATACTGTAGAACTTTTCGAAGCTAACAATGATTCAATGGTTAGGTGAGGAACGCATGAGCTCTTCATCGTAGACGGATTTACGAAGCAGAAAATTGCTGATCATTATGAGCTCCACTCATTACGAGGCCCTCGTTTTCAGAGTGAAAATTGGGTCTTGAGTGTGCAGAAACGGTATCCGGTCCGTCCAATACGCTCTCTGGTGTCACGATTAAATTTCCTTCAAACTTACTTTCAAACGAATTCTCAGGCCACTGGAATTCTTGTTTAATTGAAGTGGATCCTGGCACCTAATGTTCCCTTGGTTCGTCCACAGCTTGCAAATGTTTTCCATCTACAGAGAATTGAGAGAGAAAAATCTCTCAGCTCTGCAACAAGAGGCAACAGACACGTACAAGAATCATCCACGCTAGCTTGGCCACTAGTAAGAAAAACATTAGTTATACTAAGGAAGTTGTTTTATCGTATAATTTCTAGAGATCCCAATGTGAAATTGAGGAATTTGGAAGGTAACAAAAAATTTTTAAAAAACTTTCAAAATGAAAAAATTTAAAGCTTACAAATGTTTTGCTAGGGCGTTTCGGTTGATGTTTTGCTTCGTTATTCGACGCAACCTCTTCCAAAACAAAGTCATCTTTAATATAACAGTCGCTATTCCACTTTTATTTCAACTTGTTTCCAACCGAAAAATCTATAGGAAATTCGAGCAACCTGATAATGGTAAAAAAAATTACTTCCTAACCATGCTAAAAAATCAGTAAGCTATTCACAAGGATGCATTGAGAAATTTCCTAGTCACAGACTAAGCTCACAAAAATCATCCAGTGTAGGCTACACGATTCCTATACTTTCCGTATTATTTCAGCTCAAGGAAGAATAGATGTATTTTTCTACTGTAAGTTTTGATGAAAGAAAATCCATTGTGGAATAAATTAAGAATACGGAAGCAAAGGACATACTAGTCATTAAATATCGGACGATGTTGGTCAAGGGCAGACCCATTTAAAAGAAATATTTCGAGTGGCTTTTGCACATAGTGCAAACCCTTGGAACAATTAAAACAGGTCAACACGGCGAGAAGTGCTTGAAAACTACCATGAGAGTATGAGGACCTGACAGTACAAATGCTCACTATCGAGCGCTAAGCCTTGTGACAGCTTCCCGAAATTTCGAGAATGGCACGTGCAGTTGCCGACACGCTTCAATTAGAGAGATATCCCTTCGTCCTTTAAATAACTTTTGCTATTGTGCTCGATAGGAGTGGGAATCACTCACAACAGCACGGTTCTGAGGAAAGCGAAATCAAATCGCCGAAACGTCAGCCATCGACCAACAACACAAACAGCAACGAAAACAACAACAACAACGACAAAGAAGACCTATACCAACCTTGCATTAGCTTAAGAAGATCAGTTTATAAGATCATATAAATAAATATATGTTCACAGTTGCTCCTTTTTCCGATGTTGGTCTTCGTAATCGCATCGAGTCAAGTCTAGTGGAGTACCTCTCGAATGAAATAACTCACTCGGTAGAGCTCTTCATCGGAAGGAACAACAGTGGACAATAGACTCGAATAAATTCGGCTCTGAAGAAGGCGGAGGCGCCGAAACGTTGACTATAAAAAGCTTTATTTTGTGTAAAATTATCAGTGCAAGAAAACAAGAGCTTACGTTGGTTATTTACTTCAGCGTAAAGAGAATGGTCGTCCAACGATTTGCCACAAATGGCTAATTGAGGATTCCCACAGTAGTTCGAGTCTCAAATCAGTATAAGAATCTTTTATTTTGAAAAAAAAAAACGTTTTCCTTCGCATCGATTTTTCATGTGGGTTGGTGCAGTCATCAACAATACGCGACTCTAATCAGCGATTCTTCCTCGGTGGCACGCGAAAACGGCGGGTTTTTCGAGAATCTACGGAGCATTTGATTGTCATACAGATTTTCATCTTTCTGCATGTGTTACTGAATGTTTTGAAATTGTAAATCCCATACCAATATATACCATTCCAGGCTCTGAAGAAGGCGATACTGCCGAGACGTTATCTACTGATGTGTTGTATGTGTTCTTCGTGCGAAAGTAAACGTATGCTTGTAATAGTACCCAGGATCGACTTTCTATTAACATCGGCATTGGATTATGAATTCGTCGTTTTCTCTTTCAGCAATCGCGAGGTTGTTAAACAGCATACGTTTACTTCCATACAATAACACACATACAACACACATGCAATAACACACATACAACACGCAATAACGAATTCATTAACGTATGCTGTATAACAACCTCGCGATTGCTGAAGAAGAAAACGGCACAGAACATCTTCCCACAAAATGAGTGTATTTGTAAGAGTATTGCTCTGAGAAAGGCGAAATCACTGAAACGTCAGCTATCGACCAACATCAACAATAACAACAACAACAGCAACAACAACAACAGCAACAACAACAACAACAGCGGCAGCTTATAATAATCTTACATCAGCTGAACAAGATCAGTTCATAAGAACATATGACTAAAAATATTTTCACCTGTAAATATTACCGCAATAACCAATTAGCGAAGACTGCTGCTTTCAACCAGAACGAGGAGATTAAAGAGTATGATAGTTGCATCGATGTAGGATTGATCACTTATCATAAGAAGAGGAAAGATGAGCTCCAATTTCATCCAAACAGGTATTGCTCCAGTGGGTTTGGCCAGTGCTTTAAAGGTTCTGCAAGCGTTGACATATAAAGAAATCATAAACACTTTCCAGTAAGGCACGTACACGGTTCACTCATTTGGTGCATTGTACTAACAAGGTTAGAATTGCTGAGCATTCACAGATTGAGACAGGAGTTTGTTTCTGTGTGAGGGTAACAAAAAAAGAAAACAAAAAGCTTTAAGCATTTGTAGAATCAAAACAAGAATTAAACAAAACAAAGAAACAAAGGATATGGCAGTTATAGATTTGCTCCAACCGTCTTCAAGTTTATTGTGTGAATGCCCGCACATTTTGCATTCAAATCGTTTTCAACAATGATGTTAATAAGGAACGAATTTGTTTCGTTTGCCCTATTCACGCTCAACGGAATGAATATCTCCGAATGCTCCAGTTATGTCTATCTAGATCGGGAAATCAATATAATGAACGACTTAGCTCCAGAGCTGAACAAAAGGAAACGAACGGCTTGGGGAGCTTTCAAGAGTATCGAGGATGTAGTGAAGACAACAAAGAACACCCCACTCCGTGCCCACCGTTTCGACCTAACGGTTCTTCCTGCCCTAGCTTATGCGTCAGAACCTGGTCGCTACGCAAGCAGCATGAAAGATCACTCAGCGTTATCGAACGCCGAGTCGAAAGGACGATGGTAGGAGTATCCCGTTTCACACAAGTAAGGGATGGGATCCGAAGCTCCCACCTGCGTCAACGATCGAAAATCAAAGATCCCGTTCTATACGCCAAACAGTCGAAGATAAGGTGGCTGGACACGGAATGCGTATGAATGATAACCGATGGACAAGAGCAGTTAGTGACTGGATTCCTCGGGATGTCAAACGTACTGCAGGAAGACCACCGACCCGATAGTCAGAGTTCTTCACGAAAAGCCTAGAAAAAAGATATGATGCTCGACGAGTCCCTAAAGCGAGCAGAACCCACTGGGCTACTCTTGCACGTGACATGGAAAAATGGAAGATTTACTGGCGCCCGCTCGAGTCACTCGCCGATCACCGGGACTACAGGTGATACAGATGAAGAATGTTGCAGCTGAAGCAAAGCAAAAATTAGAAGGGCTTTGTAGAAGATGGAGTCAAGTTATCGAGCAGAGTATAAGACAATCTGAGATCAGCACAATATCTTCCGACAGCTTGCGTGAAATATAAAAAGAGCTGAGATATTTGGAAAACTCGGCACCGAAGGAATCTGCGGTGGGGAACGAGCGCGCTATTGTCCTTTCCGGAGAGTAACGCGTTCACCACCACACCATAAGGGTCCTTTGTTTCCCTTGCCTCTCAGCTGGTTTCATCGATCTCTGCTATCAGCAATAACCCAGATCGATGTAAGAGATCGAATAGAACTAGCTGAGAGACAGGTGGAACAAACGACCCGCATGGTGTGGTGGTGAACGCGTTACTCTCTGGAAAGCACAATAGCGCATTCGTTCCCCACCGCGGACACCTGCAGTCCGAAGTTTTGCAAATTTCTCAGCACTATTGGAGTTATATTTCGGAATATACCCTCCCATTAAAAAGGAGTAGGCAATAAATAAAACGGTTGAGAATAAAAAAACCGTTTGAATAAAGCTCATGCTTTCACTGCTTCATACACTCAAGAATTAAAAGTGTAGTTTTTTGACAACTGAGAGTGCCTCGACATCTTTTCATTTAAATTTATGTTAATTTCTAAGGGTTCCACCCATTAAGGTGGCATTCGAGCGAGAGATTTCAGAGACTGATTAGTTGCTTCATTACGACAATTGAGTGGATGTCTATCAAAATGTGTCCTAAAACAATATCATTCAAGCAGCAACGCATTGAATATAGAACTAGCTCCATTCTGTTGGATGGTTAACGCCATTTTAAAACCTCATTTGAGACCTTGATCATGGTCTCCATCGAAAAACTACTCATATATCTAGCTGATCTCTTTCCTGAACTCGGCCACAATAATAGTTCACACTTTCATAAAGGTCTTGCTTACTCTCAAGGCTTTATAATGAAAACTTAAACCAACGTATGGCGTAATGACGACTTTAAACCCATCTAAAACAAACGTATTTTTTTTATCAACCACTGGTGCACATTTCACAATAACGGATGGAAATACTGCGCTTTTTTAGAAACAGTTTAGTGAAACTGGATGAAGCTGTAGAAACAGATAAACTTGCAGAGTGAAAATGGGCAGATGAGAGGGTTCATAAGCTTGACAAATACTGGTAAAATTTGGGGAATTTCAGCGAAAACGACGCAGTAGTGTCGCAGCTCCATGCGAGATCTTACATAGGGTTTTTAAATAAATGATATTTAAGTGAAATCATGTAAGCGATCCTTCAACATCGCACCAAAGCGGTATGATATATTTTGAAATACATAGGAGATTGTTCGTCGTTAGCTCGATCCTGCTCTTTGAGCAAAGAAAGCAAGCCGTTCAATCCTCCTTGGTCCGAAAAGTGGCAGCAAACTAATTTGGGAGGATGAAAGCACTAAGTTAAAACATCGGTTTACATTTTCGTGTTTCGAATGACCAGATATGCGTTCAATCATCCCTGCAACGCTTAACGCAGTTGACTGCATGGTGTGTTGGTGTGTCGCTAAGAAAGTGATAGAAGTCGTTGGCTTTATGGTTCAAACTTCACCGAAAAATAAATCTGAAGTGGCCACGGAAATAAATACCACATTCTAGACGCGTAATGACTTATATAAGATACTTACCAGAAAAGGTAAGAGTCCTAAGCTCAAGTAAATTTTAATGGGATCGTATATGGAGACCACTCTCTACATCGTAGAGAACATTCCCTGTCTGTCTCTTTCCTTCCCTTGACTGCATATATGTCTCTCATGCTGAATGTATATAGTTCCATGAAAATGGTTCCCTAACTCCATCTGTAGAATATACCATAACAGGGGCGCCATGTTCATGCCTTGCTGGAAAATTTTGTGGTGCCTTTGTGTGCCAACACCTGCAAATCCATCAAAACTGTCTTGATCAAGTAGAGCAATATCTCTTCAGAAGGAATTAGGACTCATCTTTCCTGCTCATCTTTTTATGATAGAACGAATTTCACGCACCATCAATGCATTGAACTTACTCTTTAAACTTCGCATTCCAGTTAAGAGCGGTAACCATCGTTATTTTATTATGACTGTTATATTTGCAGGCAAAACATTTTTATTCTTTAAATAAAGGATTCGTATACAGATTTAGGGCTCAAATTACTATGGCAGTCGACATGATGTTCCACCAGGGAAAGTCGTAAGAAAATCATCCCATTTACAGTCAATGACTAAGAAACCTGGACGAACAACTGTAATGAAGATTGAGATATCTGAAGAGATTTGAAGAATATATTCCGTTGAACTAGCTGGTATGAATAGGTCTACAGAGGAGTGTAGCAATGGAGAGGCAAGCAGTTGGTTCGGTAACAGCCTTTAGCTCATTTTACAAGGTAAGAGCTGAAAGAAGGCTACAACTCTATCGTCGCATTCTATGGAATAAACTACTAGCACATAGCAGTAACAAGATCCTAAGACGACGGCTGAGAGCATCACCTGTATCACGTGCAGTCCCGTTGATCGCCGAGCCGAGCAGGTGCCAGTAAATCTTCCATTTTTCTCTGTCGCATGCAGGAGTTGCCCAGTGGGTTCTGCTCGCTCTTGGAACTCGTCGAGTATCATATCTTTCTTTTAGGCTCTTCGTGAAAAAACTCTGACCATCGGGTCGGTGCTCTTCCTGCAGTACATATGACATGCCTGCCGAGTAATCCAGTCACTAACGGCTCTCGTCCATCGGTTGTCATTCATACGCATTGCGTGTCAGGCCCACCTCACCTTCGACTGTTTGGCGTACAGAACGGCATCTTTGACTATTGATCGTTGACGTAGGTCGGAGTTTCGGATCCTATCCCTTACCTCCGTGAAACGAGATGCTCCTAGCATTGTCCTTTCCACTGCGCGTTCGATAACGTTGAGTGATCTTTCATCCTGCTTACGTAGCGACCAGGTTTCTGACGCATACGTTAAGGCAGGAGGAACCGTTGAGTCGAAAAGGTGGGCACGGAGTCGGATGTTCTTTGCCCTAACTACATCTTCAATATTCTTGAAAGCTCCCTAAGTTGCTCGTTTCCTTCTGCTCAACTCTGGAGCTAAGTTGTTCAGCAAGTTGATTTTTCGACCTAGATAGACATAACTGGAGCATTCGAAAGTATTTGTTCCGTTGAGCGTGAATGGAACATACGAAACAAATCCGTTCCTTATAAACATCGTTCTTGTGAGATTCAGTCGAAGACCAATCTTTCCACAGGCTTTATGAAAGTAGGCAAGCATACGTTCCGCCTCGCTAATGTTTGGTGTTATAAGGACGATGTCACCAGCAAAACCAAGATGAGGTAACTGCCGACCATCGATTTTCACCCCCATATTATCCCATTCCAATGTTCGCGTGACGTTCTCGAGTGAGTGTGGCGGTGAATAATTTTTGTGATGGTATCGTGCGGTGGTGAACGCGTTACTTCCCGGAAAGGACAATAACGCGTTCGTTCCCCACCCAGATTCCCATAGACACCTGCGGTCCAGAACGTAGAACCGTTGATAGGAAATGATATCTTTGTCATATCTTCCTAAATACCATCCAATCAAGTGATGCAATATGCATTTCGGTTATGAACATCTACAAGACATATAAGATTGAAGAGAAAGGCTCAACCAGAGTATGTCGCGCAGCAGCCAGATTTTCCATGCTCTAAGAGCAATGTGTTAAATTGATGTTTATTTGGTTACATGATTTCTTCCTTTGTTTCCAAAATTAATGCGATATGTGCTTGTGACCTTCATGGGAATTCTTTGGAATGTTCAAACAACAGACCTGCGCCATCATGTGCAGAGCAAATTTTCTTAAGCATGCTTAAAATCGCTTTAGATTTCAGACGCTCCAATCCTAATTCTTTTAGACATACGATCTCTAATTTAATTTTTGCCTCGCATTGGTTTAACGCTTCATCGTGGCCGGGAATTTTCCAAGAGGTCGTGCGCCGTTGTGAAGTGGAGGGTTCAACCCTCCAACAGGGACTGCCAAGCTGAGGAATCCAACGTTTCCATCCGAAAGCCTAGGCAAGAGCAAAGCGATGGCACAGTAACCAGCCAATTTAAATTTCCCGAAATTCTAGCATGTCGCTATATCAGAATGATTTTTTACCCTGTTAACCTCAGATTTAAAGTTTGCTTAATCGAAATTTTCATTGAAAATGTAAGACGTTCAACTAACGAAGAATTTCAACGAAACCTGTTCTCCCTCTCGTTCTTCAGTGAAACATACTATAGCAGTTTGGAGAAAAATTAGGTTACATTCTTTAACATCGTTTCATCAGGAAGTTTTTACAAATAAATGATACAGTATGAATAAACGAGAAAATTTTATAGAAAATGACACAACAGCGTACTCAATGTTCCACTTATGTTAGAAGCTGCCGCTTTTTACAGGATATTTTAAAAACCTGAAACTCTCCATCATTTTTCTGAATGCTTGAATTTTTGGCATATCTAAACTGGAAAGCACGCAGTATAAATTCGGCATCATCGTCGGTCATCATAGAAGATCTATTTCTCGCCGCCTACCAGAATACTGTCGAGAAACGGATCGCTCTGATTGCCGAGAAGAAGCGCCGTCGGTATCTCAAGACAAGCGATTTCTTCCTGATTGATATTCATTTCGTGCAGCACCCATTTCCCGAGCTTTTTGGCTTTCCAATACTCTGTAAGGACTCCGAACAGTCCATCCGCATACACGCTATAATCAGTTCTCCCCCAAGTTCTTGAAGAGTTGTGCGCGCTTTGGTACCGCCTGAGCTTTCAAGTCCATTCATATTCATCAACAGCAGGACGTCCATAACTTTCCTCGTGTTCATGATTGGTCAAATGTACTATTGCGAGACCTTTCGAGCCAATGTTAGTACAGTTCTCTTTCTCAGCAATTCCACAAGACTTTTCCAGTTATTTCTTCACGTTCCAACACCTCACCATCCCTATCGAAGAAAGGTGCTTAGTTATTTTTCGTTTCTATAAGATATTAGCTGTAAACCGTATTTCTCAACTCTTAGAGAGTTCCTTTGCAGACACGGGTCATTTTCAACTGCATAATTGGTTGGATTCGAATTTTTTATATTCAGATGGTCAAACGATGTAATGAAAGGTCTTACAAACATTTCGCCGGAACTTTATTTATTATCCAAATATAATTTACAGCATTCAAAATACTGCTAAGATAGTGAAAATCAATACGACAGAGTATGGATAAATATGTATTGACAATATAAAAAGCCAGCATGGAAATGATGGTGGTGAATGATATTGAAGGCAAGGCCTTTGCAGGAATAGAAAGAAAAGTGTGCTAGAAAGCAATGGGCAGTGTAAAAATGAAAGAGGAGATACGAAACAACGAACGCTCGTGATGGAACCGGCGAAGCGATGGCAAGGAAAGTTGAATTCCTAAATAATAAGCAATGTAATTTAACGAATATTCTACTTCCATGTACTATCTATAAGCCATTGAAATGATAGGAACAATTAGGCTGTCGCCCCAAAACAAATTCATTCCGCATTTCTCGTTGTTTTCAATATCAGGGGATCGAAAAGAACGAAGGTTATACATTGTACAAGTACTCTAAACTCTACTCTAAAGTAGTGGTGATTTGGAAGTCAAGTGAAAAACTTACGAGACCTTCATCGTAGACGGATTTATGTAGCAGGAAATTGCTCATGAGTGATAGATTCATCCAGACGAAGGTGATTGTGTTGAGTAACTTGAAGAAGGGATAGTTCCTCCGTCGTAGGTTCAATCATCTGTAGGCGCCGATACTATGCAACGTTCAATTGGAAATGTATTACCGAATTAGTGCTTACAAACCTCGAATTCTTCATTATTGAGCACGGAACCTTTGATGAGATCTACTTTCTCACTGTGATCGCAAATCTCGTATTCATCACTATTGAACACGGATCGTTCGAGTAAGTCTACTTCCTCACTGTGCTCGCAGTACTCTACTGCTTCACTATTGAACAAACACCAGCCTGACCGATCCTCATCCTCATTGAATGTCAGGGGCGCATACATTACATATTCCTGCTCATATGTTTCAGGTAAGACTCTCGAGTCCATTCCAGTCACTGAGATTTTAGTTCGAGAGGAGTCTACCGTTTCAACAGAGGTGTCCTCTATTGGATTTAGGAAAAGCAAGTCCTAAATCCATGGAATTTGAAAAGAATCAAATCGGAAGACTTGTTTCAGTCAAACCTTCTTTTCCTTGGCATTAGATTCCATTGCTTCTCCTGTTTTGTCCTCACGATCCAAGCTGTGAATATCAGCGGTTTAATGATACTCACAAGCAAATTTTTAAACCTCGTTAGAAACTCAATTGATCTCTGGCAACAACAGTTTAGGAAGTTTTCTTTTTTACAAAATAGGTTCACGAAAAAGTATTTCTGTTCTTTTCGCAATATAAAACCTGAGATCGGTGTGTTGCCCACATTTTTTAGTCTAGATAAAACAGATATACATCATCCTCTTGAAAGAATTAATGAAAGAAAATGCAATGTCGAATAAACTAAGAATAAAGAAGCAGAGTCATGAACTGTCCTACGATGTGAACTTAACACAGAATTCAACCAATAAAAACACTCTACAAAATTTTTGTCCACAGTTCAAACCTTAAAGCAATCAAAACAGTTCAAAACAACAAACAAAAACAACAACGAAAACTGTGCGAAAACTCGAACCTCTAACAGTGCAGATGCTGCCAATGGGACACTTGGCGTTGCCGCGTCTAGGGACGCACTGCATCATGTTCACGAAATTTCGAGAAAAAACACGTGCGACACGTGAACCTGTCGAATTAGAGCGCGTTTTTCGTCGTTCAAGCATCCGTTTGTTTTTAAGCTCTAACATATATATTTAGATCACAAAGTTTGAATGTCAATTTACACACGCAAGGGAGATGATACAACACCGTTTTAGCTCTATCTATGCGTTTTTGCAATTTTACTATATATTCAGGACTACGCATTCAGCTACTTGCAACTTATGCTTATTGAAGACTAATGCAAGGCGCATATCTCAAGAATTGATCAAAGCCGAGAGCTTTTTTAGCCCAATCATAAATGTCAGAATCACAAAAACTACTTGCACAAAATATCAAAGCGAATAAAATTCCACTACAGAAAATTATAAGAAGGCAAGTCATTTTATCGTAAATTATTCAACACACGACGCCCAAAAGACGATGAGCACAATGTAAAGAAGTGAAGTGGAAGTAAAAGTTTATTGAACATTGAACACGATAAATAACTTGATTCCAAAACTGAGCTGGAGGGCAATATAAGCTCCGCTCGATAAAAACTCCGTCAAGGAGCTATTGAAGAGGGAAAAGAACAACCCGTTCAGTGCCGACTTTCTTGAATCCACGAATCCTTGAGACATAATATATTTGCTGAAGCCAAGAGACTAGAGCAAATGCAATGGAATATAATCACTTAGCACTATCCAATACGCTGTTAAAAAGCTGGTGCTGTGTTTATCTTATATCGCGAATGGGATGAGCAGTCCAAAGTTCCGACATTTGTCGAAGATCAGAGAAGACCCCACCACCAGAAACACTAAGAAGTGGCAAGTCGGGTGAACCCGGTTCGCAATACCTTCTAAACGACAACCGAAGCACAAGAGCAGAAGACGCTTATGTCCGACCGGATGTAAAGCACAAAAAATAGAGTGATAATAAAGACGATAAAGTCTCGACGTTGATCAGTCCATAAGGGATGCGCCACGCGTTCCACTTCAGTGAGTACGAAGCGTTAAGGGTGATTGAATTCATATCTGGTTTTCATAATGACTTGTGGTGGCCTGCCAATGCGTTAAACGAGTGCTGCTATCTCCCCAGACAAGTCTGGTACCAATTTGGTAAGCCGGGAAGGGTGTAGGGCATGTCGAGCATGGAGCGCGGGAATCGATCCCATGTGTATTGCCGGGCGCCTCCGACGACTACGCTTCAAGCGCCAGTAATGATGTAAAGCATGCTGCGGGGCAAGCCACTGATTTCTTTCTCAAAAACGTTTTCACGACGATTGTAGAAAAAGACGTGATGCTCGTTGAATCTCGAGCCTAACTAATAGGTGGGTAAGTAGTGCTTGTAGTAACGGTGATTGTTCATCATTGTGGTTTGACACTTTCCCTGAACGAACACCAAAAAATGATCACATCGATATCCACTGATATTTGAATTATTTTGGTAAACAGAGTAAGATTCACCAAAATATGTAAGGTAGTAAGTGAAAGTGGACTATGAATGTCATTGTTGTGAATACGGCAACTAAACACGAGGCACTGGCAGTCATCTTTTAACGTTTAGTAGTTGGTCTTATTTGCTTCATCTCCTTATTGAAGTCTTCAAGCACTTGCCAGTACTATTCTTCAGCACCTGACCGTGAACCAGATCACGATTACTTCGTTGACAATAGCCGACGGTCAAATGATCTTCCTCGCATGGAATCGATGATATCGATTAGTATGAAGGGTGCGTGTCGATGCCCACCTTCATTTGAGGTGTCTCCTCGACTGGAAGCAGTTTGACAGGGACGTCCGTCAGGTATGCACCAATAAAGTACGTTTTCTTGTAGTAAATATGTTCCCACATTTGAAATATAACTAGTTTCACACAATTGCGGTCGATTTGCTTTCATATCTTCCCGTGATATTTGTTGACAAATCACCAGCTGACAGGAAATGATTCTCATCCGTGCAGCTTTTTCTGGAATTTCTACTTTCTTAGCCGGTTTCAAACTTGTATCATTTTTGTTGTGCTTTCAGGATTCGGTACGTATGTGGAGATGGTGACACCGAACGAGAAAGCGGATCCATAGGAGAACGTCATGCTCTAACGGTTCCTCCACCTATTTGACGTATCCTTTACGAACGATCTAGTTTGTTCATATTTTTTTGCTTTCTTATGGATTTGTTTTATCCACCGGATTATTCCACATATTTCTTTGTACTTCATTACCTTCGGTTTTACTTATGCACTAATATTTTGCCTGTCTTTCTCATTTCATTAGGGATTTCTCTCGGTTATGTGAAAGTCGACAGACGTCTGTGTTCGTCTTTCCATTCATCAATGTTCGTACAGCTTCAAAAATCTAGTGTATTCTTAATTTATGTTCCTATGAACTGATCTTGTTGAGCTGATGCGAGGTTGGCATAAGTTGTCGTTGTTGCTGTTGTTGTTGTAAGTGTCATAGTTGTTGTCGTTGTTCTTGTTATTGTTGTCGTTGTTGATGTTGTTGTTGTTGTTGCTGTTGTTGTTTTCCCTGTCACTGCAGTTGTTTCTGTCGTTGCTGTTGGCAGGTGACTAACGTTTCGGCGATTTCGCCTACTTCAGAGCCGTGCTGTTATGAGTGGCCCCACTAATGCACCATTGTCCGTGTCCTTTCTGTGATATCATTGTTAGTTGAAGATCATTGTAATGTATACGTTTGAAGTTTTTTTTTTTCACGGCATATTTGATGTTTCTTCACTTGTAATACTTCTGCTTGTGATTTCACCAACGCTTTTAGAAGAACTGCCACTTGCTGAAGGTTATACACCATCGTGAGTTTAATTTTTCAATTTTAAAGAAAATTACAAAGTGACATGGAAGTGGATCGTGTGGAGGTCCGTTTATTATTCTTTGCCAAGGCTCGAGAATTAATGGAATGTGAAGAAAAGCTGGTCTACTTACCCAAAACCACTACGTATAGGGCACTCAAGCACTTGATTTTTTATGAGGTACGTCTTCCATTCATATTCTTTCAGAGGTCGACAACTTTGTGAACGTAACAGTTAGAACTGTCCGTTAGTGTATCGAACATCTGCGCTCCTGCAAATGCTTCACTTAATGGTAATGCATATAAACTTGTTTCTTGGCTTCTCTAAGAACCTCAGGTAAAGCGAAGCTATTGTACTAGTATAAGTTTGGTATTTGGGTCATTAACATAAATGTTTGAAGGGTACCAGATAGTGGAGAATTCCTTGCAATGAATGGTTCATAAATGATGACCCTGTAAATGGTTCAAGTCAATTCACATTATCTTTAGCTTATAAAAAAAAACTAAACACTGTAACATTGTCAATAGATGGACTCCTTCCTTTAGAAATAGGCTTGAATCACTTGTTTCTGTTTGTCCGTATCTTACTTACAGTCGGACCCTCAAATTTAAGCCAAGTTTTTTAGTTTCGTCATCTCAATGAGGTGGTTCAAATTGGTTTTTATCAACGAATTGTTATCCCACACTTGATTTCGAATTCCTGTATGTTAAATGAAACCGTTCCTATTTTATCTCGATGTTTTGTTACTGTTTTAGATACTTGGATGGCCCATCGTCATTGGTTGTGCGGGCCCCAGCATACTCTCCATTTTTTTGGAGTTTTGCCGGTTTAGCCATTGTGATTCCCTGGAATCCCGAGGCCAACCAAGCCAAAGTCTGCCCCAGTCGTAACCACTATAGCCAGTCGCATCCCATGTTCTGCTGGAAAACAAAATTACTAAGGATTAATCTTGTTGGTAATATGTAACAAGTGTGTAGAAGGTTAGTATTCTGGTAAAGAAGTGAATGATTTCCGCCAGTTGTGCTTACGACAAAAGCTTTAGTATTGCTGAACTTTCCTTTGGAAGCATCGTATGTGTAATTTCTATTGTGTTTAGATGTGCACTGAACTCGCCAGCATTGAATACGCATGCGCTTTGGCTGTCGATCTTAAGTTAGTGACATTTTCACGTGCACATTATGGTGGTCATTCTTCTCCTTTTGCCTTTTACTTATTTATTCGGTTATTATAAATAGGTGGCAATAATTATTAAGGTACGTTCACGACGGCGATGAGATCCACCTACTTCAGAGCAGTCAGATTGCTGTGATACCACCCCTTTGTGCAGGATAGTATATCTTCGAATAGTTTCCAAACCTTGTAAGGCGAATTACTTTTCAGTTGTTTTGTTCTTTTCAAGTTTTTTCCAGAGTTTTCAGGACTTTGTTTGTGATTATGTTTTTCCTGTGAAATATATGTTTTGCTTCTGTTAAATGTGGCAAGTTGCCATGCAGATTTCAAATATCGCTTCTTTATAAAGAGATGTTTATTGGGTTTGTGAACTTTCAACACTTTCGACTTATTTTGTGGAATATTACTTCAAAATAGTTTAACCATTTACTGTTTGCAATGGTCGTAGTTACTGGTGGCTGCAGTCTTGTAGTACTGGAATGGAGCGTTATACTTTGAAAACTTAAAATTTATAACATTCTCATATTCAGTCTCAAAAAATAGTCACGGTATACCTTGGTTTTAATGCATAATTGGCTTAAGATGTTCTGGCGTTTCTAATTTAGCCTTTCCCAGCTCATAGTGAACTTCATCCGATAGCGTAGGAACCACTAGAATATGCAGACGTTTGACAATAAACTGCAGATTGTTCCATCACACTTAAATTACTTACTTTTTTCACAGAGGTCGTTTCTTTCTACAGTTTCTTTTTTCATCGAAACTTGTATCTCAGTTCTTGGGCAGCGGGTGTGTTGGATAAGCTAGATTTTGCCGAACAGAATAGCCCAAGTGTGCCGTTGATGGTAGCTTCTGTCACGCTTAGGCTCACATTTCGATTTCTTTGCTACGCTGATGTGTTTTCTATTTGAGAATTTTAGACGTTTAAAATAAAGATAATCCTTTAGAGGAATCGTATGGGCTCACAGAATAATAACAAAAAACCTTTTCATTAGGCCTTAGGTCCTTACGTAGCCTAGCTGTTGAAAATTTATCTGGTGCTACTGAAACGCCAGTACCATGGCGATTATCTGGAAAAGTTGCAGCAACGTCGTTGTAATGGAGTCAAATTGACGTCTTAGTCCATGGACATCCATGAGCCAGAAGGGCTGGAGGTAAGGTCATAAGCAGATTGTTATAAAAACAACTTGCTGAAGCTATAACAAGCTAATGTTAAAATTTGATGAAAGGAATCCATTTTTTGTTAGCAGGTACATGGAACGAAACATAATTTGTCGTTTGCGATATGGATTGAAACTTAACTCTGGACTTTCTTTCCACTCAACAGGTGACTTGACTTTCATACGCATTTTATTACTAGCTCCCATCTCTTTTTTAATGGTCTACGCTTCCCTATGAGTTTTATGTCTATCCCTCCATATTCATGGAACATTGGCGAAAAATAAAAAGGACGTCCACCATCTAAGCATTGTGGTGTCGATCACTAGGATAACTCCTTTTGAAACATATAAGGTATGTTTAGGTAAACGACCATTTCAAAAATTAGCCACGATTTATCAAATTAAGCAGCAAATAGTAGTATCACAATTAATCGTGCAGGATGTAGAGTTTTTCTGGCATATTCACTAGATTAGTGTTGTTGGGTTCCTATTTTGTGACGTTTCAGCAACATCACTAGTAAATTTCAATTCCGTACCGCAATTAATAAGACTGCTATTTTGTGTGGCTTTTACGATTCATTCGTTTTTCCATACACCGCTCTCCTACCAAATTGTAGGCCTCTTTTGTCGTGCTATGTCAAAAGTGGTTTGCTTCGTTTGACACCATCCAGTACGTGCCTGGAAGTTGTCGTGAAACCTCGCCTCATTGCTATACACAAAATGTCGTGAAACCTCGCCTCATTGCTATACACAAAAACCTCGCTAAATAATTGTAAAGGTATCGTATTTTTAAAAATTTTGTAAAGTAGAATTAAGTGAATAAGTAAAGGTGTTCTGCCAAAGCACTACATTAGAGCTACCAACGTGCCAGAACAGCATAATTCACCACTGGAAAAGTTGTTAAATGTCATTTCTCCAAAATATAAGTTGTATAATAGTGTATATGGTATCAAAACTGCCCAGCAAACAGATTTTTTGCTGCAGGGAAAACAGTTTCTTTAACGACCCAAAGAATACATGTGCATGATCCTCATGAATATACATGACCTCGTATCATCTATTCGGGATCATATGTTGACGAAGTGCAGGGTACTCTTATCTAGTACGGGTGATCAGGAGAAGATGGTGGTCTCGGGATCTGGTTGTATAATCACTGCGCTCTGTAAACCGTTCTAATTAGTCAGCCCTTACACACATCGACCCCTCTGGAAAAAGCACAAGCTCATCAGCGACTTCTGGCGCACTGAGCACATCCATTCTCTCCCTAGAGTCAACAAAGTAATGTAAATACTGTCTGCTCTTATATTTAAAGACATCCAACTATGAACGATATTTGACAACATCGAATAGGAAACCAATGTTTTTCAACCAAGGATTACATCTTTCTTGTTTGAGAATTCTATAACACTACTATAGGGAATTTTTTGACTTCACCACTAAGTTATTCTTCACTTCTAGCTGCTCGGCTGTGTATATTCATATCTAGGGACAAACTTCCTATTGTATTATTTACTTCTCAATTTCTCAATAGAATTAATTCTAACGTTCCTCCCGGTTCCTCACGGTTTACCGCCTCATCGTGGCTGGGAGGTGTTCCTGGGTGTCAGGCTGCGATATTCAGCAGGGAGATTCACCCCTTGGCAGGATCTCCTAGCCTGACAAGGAGACCTGCGTTTCCATCAAGAAGCCTAGGTAAGAGTAAACCAATATCAGGATCGAACACCGTCCTGGTATCAAAGTAGCATGGTGACAAACCTTCCTCTGATCCACAAAGGGCACGATTGCCTGTAGTGTTGAAAGACCTGGGGCGGACTTAGGCCAGACTAATCTCGGGATTCCAAGGAACCACAGTGGCTTAACCTGCAAATCTCCGAAAAATGAAGATTATGCTGGGGCTCGCACAACCAGTGAGGACGTGCCGTTCAGCTACGAAAGTGCTGTAAAAATCTCTTCGAAAAATTCATAAGGTAATGAAAAAATATGAACATAAACAGTTGACGAAACAAAAATGCTCCACAAATAGTAGAATTTAGGTTGCATGAATATTAAACCGTATAACTTCTATTCAACACAGAAGAGTTCCAAAAGAGAACAGTCAGATATCAGACATTTTTGACAGTAAGAATAAAATAGCAACGGACGCTGTATGCTACAGACATGCTAGCACGAAGTGAATATGTTAGGCAATAAAGGAAATGTCCAAAAAAAAAAGATGAAAAACTCAGAAATCTTAGTATGTTGACCGTAAAAAAAAGTTGCTTGAAGACTATGGAGGCGAATGGTTTTGAAAACAAACTGTTCGTAGCACTTGAAAAGCTGTATGAAAACGCGACAGGCAATATGAAAATGAAAAAGGGAATGACAAACGACGGAAGTTTGTGATGGAAATGGTAACGCAACTGCGAAGGAAATTTCGTCTCAAATAGGACATTTTGTAAAATAACAATTACTTAAGATCCATTCACCACTTACAGACCGCTGAAGCGATGGAAAAATTTGGCTCGTCACACATCAAATCACTCCGAAATATTTTCGTTTCTTATGTCGCGTAGCATGGATTTAAATGAGGCGATGCTCGATACTTTACTACCACTTAACGTTATAATAATTTAGAAAGTAAAGAAGGACCTTGCAAGAGCTTTACCGTAGATATATATATATATGTATATA
>MQTX01000257.1:245681-286259 GCA_009735665.1 Angiostrongylus cantonensis | reverse complement strand
ATTTGTATATCTCCTCCTGTGTAGAGAAGACGACAAAACAATCGTTTGTACATCTGCAGTAGAGTAACAGCCGGAGACCGAGAACGGGGCTTCCACTCTAGACATAAACGCAATGGCAAGGCTTGGTGCCAGTCGCTGTCCCATTGCCAGCCCCCTTATTTGTGCGTATTATTTCCCACACCATCTGAAAATCGAGCAGTTTAGGCACTTCTTTAAGAGAGCCACAAGTTGCTGGATGGACAAGCCATGCATTTTTATTTTTCCTTCATGTTCAACAAGAAGTTCGAAGATGGCTTGAATTGCGGAGTCATTCGATACATTGGTGTACAGCGCGGCAACGTCGAACGACTCCATCACGCACGCGTTATTAGGAGACGCGTCACGTAGACGTTTTAGGATCATTCGGATGTTCGTGAGGTGGGCTGGAATGTGGTTAAGCAGCTGGGTTAGTATTAGGCTTAAGAACAAGTTATTCTATTCGTTGGCCCGTCTACAAAGCTGATGATGGGTCTAACCTTAAATGATGATGGGTTGGTTGACGCAACATCGTCAGAAGATATCAACTTATGTGCATTAATAAGCAGGTATAAGACGGGACATGTTGGTTTATTGTTCTTAAGGTGTGAAATAACCGATGATTTTAAGCCCGCAGCCTTTGCCACGCTGACCCGTTGCTCGTTTAACTTCCGGTAATGATGTTTGTATTCCTTTTCAGAGGATGGACGATATAGGGTAGCATCACTAAGATGTTTCTCCGTTATCTTAACATCCAACTGGCGAGGAATAACTACGAACTCTCCTTCCTTATCACTAACAGACAATCTTATCGTCTTATCAAAGTGGAATACAGTACACGAGAACAGTTTGAAAAATTGAAATAATGCTGAGACACTTGCAAAACTCTGGACCGTATGTATCTGCAGTGGAGAACCACCATGGAAAATTATAAGCAGTAAACAAAAAAGTTCCTCGTGCGAGGAAACTTTTTTCAGGGGTGCGTGTGACGCAGTGCTCGGAGGTGCCTACAACACATTCGTGGAAACGATCCTCGCGTCGATGGCCCACCAAGCCTTCCATCTCTCCGGGGTCGGCAAGTTGGTACCAGATTTTTCTGGGAGGTCTGGGAGGATAGCAGCACTGACTCGATACATTGGTAGGTCACTGCGAGGCCATGGTAAAGGCAGCTATGCATTCAATTGCCTCCAAACGATGCTTAATGAAGTAGAATGCATGGCGCATTCCTTAGGGATTAATCAACGCCGAAAACTTTATACTTAATATATTTATTTATAATCTTATAAACTGATCTCCTTTAGCTGGTGCGAGGTTGGTATATGTCTTCGTTGTCGTCGTTGTTGTTGTTGGTCGATGGCTGACGTTTCGGCGAATTCGCCTTCCTCAGAGCCGTAGTGTTACGAGTGGGACTCACCACTCGCTCAGCTAAAGAAAGTCAGTTTATAAGATCACAAATAAATATATTAACTGTATATGCCGAAGTTTATAGAAAGTCGCTTTTTTGAGCTTTATACTTTCTATCCTTTTTAAACAAAAAATATTGTGATTTCAAATATAGCCTCAGCTTAACTGGGTTCAACGCCGAATTGGGCTTCCAGGTCAATGCTGTTGACGGGTGATTGCTGATGGCACTGATCGACAGAAAGCTAGATGAGAGGCAGGCGAGAGAAAGAACCAACATGGTGTGGTGGTGAACGCGTTAGCCCCCGAAAAGACTAATAGCGCGTTCGTTCCCCACCACAAACACCTGCGGTACGCAGTTTTGCAAATATCTCGTTTGCTCAAACCATTTCGTCTCTTTATTAGGAGGATCCTTTATATTTCGTCCTTCATAAGGCATTTGTTGTTTTTCTATTTCTTCTAGTTTTACCGGATTTGTTAAGTTCACATGTCTTCTCATAATTCGTTTGCTTGGTAGTTTGACCTGTTCCTCTCTGACTGCTCCACTTCCTGACTGCTGCAATTTCATTATGCGACCCATTTTCTATGCATCCGAGGTACGTGCCCACTGCCGGAACGCATGATGTAGGCCAAACGTCGACCCCTCCTACATAAGAACTCTGTCTGACTATTATCAGAACTCACACTACGAAAACACAGCTTTTCCATCAGAAACCAATCCGTTCTTCATGAACATCGTTTTCTTTAGATTTAGTCGAAGACCAATCGTTCCACACGCTTCACCAAAGTCCGCAAGCATTCGTTCCTCCTGGCTAATGCCTGGTGTTATAAGAACGATATCATCATCAAAGCGAAGGTGGTGAATCTGCCGACCATCGATTTTCACTCTCATATTATCCCATTCCAATGTTCGCGTGACGTTCTGGAGGGTGGCTGTAAATAATTTTGGCGAGATTGTATTGCCCTGCCTAACTCCTCTTTTGACGTCGACGTTTACATTGATGTAGAATGGTGAGATTTTGGTTGTGAAATTTTTGTGCAGCTCACAAAGAATCTTTAATTACTGAGTAGAGAATCCTTGACTACCAAGGGCTTCCATGACTGCTTCTACCTCAATTGAGTCAAAGGCCTTCTTTAAGTCGATGAAAGTGAGACAGAGCGGTCTTTTGTACTCTCGCGATACTTCAATGAGCCTTGTTAACGTGTGAATGTGGTCCATCGTATTAAATCCTTTTCGAAACCCAACTTGCTCAGATGGCTGTTCTTCGTTCATTGTTCTGTCAGTACTGTTTAGGATGACTCGAGTGAAAAGCTTTTAGACGACAGACAGCAAGCAGATTGGGCGATAGTTGCCTATATCGTGTAGGTCGCCCTTCTTGAACAAAGACACGGTCTTGCTGGTCTTCTACTAACTAGGGACCTTGCATTCAGACAGGTAGCATGTAAAGAGCCAAGCCAGTGTGTTTACGAGGACTGGCGGAAGGTTCTTCAGATGTTCTGCTCTTATCCTGTCCGGACCTGGTGCTCTTCGATTTCTCACCGACAAAATGGCATGTCAGATTTCAAAAGGGAGAACCAGTGGTACAACATATCTATCCTTTTTTATTTCATATGATGGAAGGTGAACGCGGAGACAGACGTCTCTTAGTGACTTTCGAACTCTCAGCTTTCATGGAGCTAAGGTGAAGATGTTCAGTGAGCTATGATCCCGTGTAGAATTTTGAGACAACAGCGACATCGGTTGGGCAAAACTTCCTATTTACTATGATGACGTCTATTTCGTTGTGGAACTTTCCTTGGGAGATTCCCACGTCCATAGTTGACGGTGAGGCGTCTGGAATTGCGAGTTACCATGGATGGTCTTGATCGCCATGATAAACTCAGAGAGCTGCTCACCCTGTTCGTTCCATTCTAATCCGTGGGTCCCAATGTGACGTTCCTCAGACGATCTTCTTGGTCCGATCTTGGCATTGAAATCTCCAATGATGACCTTGAAGAACGTATGGTCTTCTCTGTAGAACCTCTCCAAGTCCATGTAGAACCCTTCGACTTCTTCTTCGTCATAGTTTGATGTTGGCGCGTAAACGACGAAGATTGTCAAAGCCGGTGTTGATCCACATCTTTTTAATCGTAAACGTCCGATTCGGGTTGTAAGCTGTTTGAATGAATCGATGTTCATGGACAAACTCGTGTTTAGCTTGCCAGGCTCTCCCAAAGTGGACATGGACCTTATTTGTTGGAGGCGACTCCTAACCGCCTCCCATATTATATATATATACCTTCTCTGCTTTCTTGATGGGTGTACACGAGGATGTTAGCAAGAAGATTCATTGAGTATACAGTACTGCTGACACAAGCAATCTACTCTATCAAACGCGTTCATAGCCTCAACAGATAAAAATCGGAGGGTAAGTTTTCAGTTCTCATGACCGCCTTTCTGTTAGGCAATGGTGAAATAATTCACTGCTTTCTTAATGAGCATACATGAGGTTGTTAACAGGAAGATTGAAAATACTAAATACAGACTGACGCTTTGGCGGTTTTCCACTTTAAAGCTTTGAACAGCCAAAATGTCACCTAATCTATTCACTCGAACACTTTCAGAACCTCAGAAAAAAAGCTATTACATAAACTTTTATTCACATAGCAAACTGCTTTTTCTAGACTTCTCACGTTTTGTTTTTGATAAGTCTTCTAGTTATTTGATGTAGACGAGCTGCACAAAATCAATCGTGTGTCAGAAATGTGCCTAGCTAAGGCAAAAAAAACGAGCCCGAGATATGGCGTTAGGTCTGGCGTAATCAGAGAGCCCTTCTCCTTCGATTGGTTTCCGGATTTTTAGAATGTTTATCAAATATTTTGAGGGTATTACCTTTTTCGGGGTTAACGCGTTCATCGCCACACCATGAGAGACCTTCGTTTCGCCTGCCTCTCAGTCGTGGTATAAGACCTTTAGGCGCTATTAGCAAAAAATTGACGACATTATTTCAAGAGTTTTTCTCGAAGATGTTTTAGATTCCTATACGAAGATACTGAGTGTTTCACCTCAAAATTTTTTCTGCTGTCTTTTTGTTCCCTATGTGTACGTGGTGAAATGTTTTACTTGACCTTACGTTGTCGAACTACGAAATCCTACATACGAAGCAAAGTGCCCGCCCCCACTCCATTTTTTATCACTATATTCGTTTCCGTATGCTTCATAATTGATTAGATATACCACGCCCAAAATCATGCAATTGCCATCCCTACTATTACGACAATTTGTGCGAAATTTTGTTTCGCACAAGCGGTCATACAAGTGGTTACGACCTAGCTGGTGACTGAAAGTGTCGGTGGTATTTCAACTACGGTTACAAAAATCTCTAGAAGGGGCCTTTTTAAGCAACGCTTTATACCTGTGCTTATTTTATCGAAAAGCAATGGCAAGGTAAAAAGGAACTATTTCTCAACAGAGATACTGTTTGAGGACATAGTTTTTTCTCTAAACCTATCCCTAGCAGCTACAGTTTCGTTGCCATTGCAAGCGGCTATTTGCTGAGACAATTTAAGGAACTTTTCTTTCTGCTTCCTGATGGCTACTCAAAGCAAATTTCTCACAAGCTCCCTTTATGTGTGTGACGAGTAAAAGGAGAGCTAATGAATGAGAATGTTGTTCTGCCAGGAACTCGTGTAGCGCAGTAGTAGGAGGCACCCTGCACCACTCACGTGGAATCGGTCTCTGCGCCTATGGCCCACCAATCTTTCCATCCCTCCGAGTCTGCAAATTGGTACCAGACTTGTCTGGGAGGATAGCAGCACTGGCTCGATAAATCGTTAGGCCACTGCGAGTCATTGCAAAGGTCAGATATGCATTCAATCACCTCCAAACGATGCTTTCGAATATATTGCGCATCACTCAGGGATTCATAGACGCGTAGAGCTCTTCCTTTCATCTCTTGAATGTGAAGCTGAAATGCAATGGCCTTCCTTCCAGACACCCTCTGCTTTAGTGGTGTTTCTCAAAAAGACGACCATCTCGTTAGAAAATATGAGAAACTACTAAGAAATTCAACCACAGTGATGCTGAAATTTTTGCAAAACTTCGGACCCAGGTGTCTACGGTGGGAAACGAACGCGCTATTACCCTTTTCGGGTCTAACGCGGTCAGGACCTTCGCTTCGCTTGTCTATCATCTAGTTTTCTATCTATCACTGCTATCAGCAATCACCCCTCAAGGTGATTGATCTGAGGAGTCCACATCGGCGTTGAACCCATTTAAGCCGGTGCTGTAGCTGAAATCACAATGCTAACTTTTTATTTGCTGTCTACTATAATCGTTGAATGTAGCAAATAAAAACTTAACATTACTAAGAAATTGTCAAAATTTTTTTTGTTGGAACGAAAAAGTTTATTTTCCACTGTAATGTGACGCTGAAATGCCTTGGTGTTTCTGCCAAAACACATTCTCCTTCAGCGTTTGTAAAAGCTCAGTCTTCTGTTACCGTGAAGGTTGCGCTGGCAGTCTAATCGAGGATTCTTTTTCTAGTATGGGTACATTCCTTCCTCAACAGAGTCAATTAAAATGTAACTTTTCCAACCAGCAAACGCTTGTTCAGGGGCAGTGATGAGAATTTCCATTCGGTAAGTAGAGTTCATCAGTGCAATGTTCAATAGTTCCACGGTGAAGTTTTTGCTGACGGCTTGTGTTCCGGAGCAAAAGAAATTTGAGATTACTGTTGCATGTCATTTACCTACGTAAGCCCTATGTATTCAGTGAAGGAAGATAACAGCAATAGTGTATGTGAAAAGTGTTTTTGTTTGCAACATGTCACAACAGAATAGTCACAGAGGCGATACAGTAAGATCAGCTTGATGGAATGATGAATGCGAGTTGAGATTTCTCCCTTTAAATATCCTTCTAATCAAAATGTAATTTGCGTGTCCACAAAGCAATTGGCGAACATTCGTTTTGTTTCCCGAATTTTTTCAGTTCATTCGATTGCATCCTTAAATTATGAATTTCTATAAGGATATCGTCTACGATAAGTAACGAGACAATATCTTGAAATGCCCTCCTTCAGGTGAGAGTATCTGATCCACCTGTGCAGGCGGCACACTGCGAAGATGTCCAAGAGCAAGCAGTAACCGTCCACACCTGAAATGTCTTTTGGTTCTGACTACAATCCACTTTTAAACAATTGTTTTGTAGAATAACAAGTTCCCGCTAGGGCAAAAGGTTTTTTGAGAGCTCGGTGCTTATTAATTTTTCTGTGAATGCTTAGAACGCTTCAGTAGTCAAGCACTTAAAATATTAAAAGAAATGAATTGGATCCCAAAAAAGTTAATTCGCTCAAACGACTTGAAATTTGAACAGTGGAAATATGTAAAGTGCTCCTTCCTCACAGTCTGCATAGATTTTCGACATGAACAGAAATATTCCAAATACTGACTTTTAATTGGGTAAGAAAACTCGTCCTCGTGATTGCTATAGCATTCTACTTTCTCTTTCTGTTGTCAAATAAAATCAGTGTTGAAAGGAATTGAATGAATATTGATGGAGAAGGGAAGGAGTATATGTAGATAAGGAGATAAAAGCCTACTTATGAATAGCACTGTTTTTAGTACCTGCTAGATGTGGGATGGTTTCTTATTGTGTGCTGATTAAGTAATGTTAGCGACTGTTCCAGATGATCCTCAAACAAGCCATTTGATGACGATTCTAAATTCGTACTGAATTAAGAAAGCCATGAATCTTTTCACACCTATAATTCTGAAGCCTTGTGGTTTTTTCATAATCAAAAACAACCACATGATATGAAGTGCATGTGAATGAGTACACGATTGAGGGCCAGATGTCGTGGTTCTTTATGTTTTCCAGACTGAAAATTTGCGATCTCGATATTCCTATTAGGCTATGGATAAGTAGAATCGGAAAGCCTGCACAAGCTTGGTTGCATCTTATTATTATGGCGACTACAAAATGATTACCATTCACTGTAATCCTAATGTTAAAGCAACTGAGGGAAAATGGCACTATTTGTAAACAACTTAGGAAAGAAGATTTCCTAATGTTAATTCCTCATAATGTTCAATGCCAACGTGAAGTGATACTCACCATTGAGAAAAAGTGCGATGGCCTTCAGACATGAAAACTCTGTTCTGTCCAACTCAAGCGATCTGACGCTGGTCAGCGCGGTTTTTACTGCTGGTTCGTAATCGGTAACACCTATTAGCAATGAATGCGACCATTCTGCAAGGGATAAGAGGAACAGTAGTCTCCAGTTCGCATTGAGTAGGTGGGACTGCAATACGGCAATAGTACGTCTTCCTATGAAGACTCCATATTTTATATAAACTTGAGTTTAGAAGCTTTTAGAAACAATTACCTTCTCTGACTCGCTTAGAGAACGAAATGATGGAACGGCTTGAGTCCAGAGAAGAGACAGCTCGAGGATTTTACCAGGTGTGTCAGGAAACGTTTCTTTCTTCAATTGGCACTTTTAGCTTTTTCTTGTGTTTTTCTGCTTCCATTTCTCTAGGTTTTGATATCATTTTTTCTATTGCGTCATCAAATCTAGAATTGCTTCGAGTGTTTTAACTCCTAACTTAGTTAGACCCATTTATAGCATATCACTATAGCGTCCAAAGATTATTGCACCCCTAACGCACAGTTACTCAAAGAATGATCTTGAAACGTAACCTCAAGGTTACAAAGAATGTTAATTAGTCGAATCAACTCCAATGTAGTCACTTTTTTATTAGCTTTTTTTTCTTCTTATACCAGGGTATGATGTGAAATATAATCATAATGGTGCTGAGATATGTGCAAGACTCCGCACCGCAGGTGTCTTCGGTAGGGATCAAACACGCTATTACCCTTTACGCAGACTAACGTGTTCACCACCACACTATTTAGGTCCTTCGTTTCGCCTTTCTCTTATCCTCAATAAAATAAAAAGCCTTTCTCAATAAAATTAACGTTTCGTCGACCCTATACTGATGTTCCACCAAATTAAGTGTGAGATTCTAGTTTTACCGAAAATTCTTTGCCATTCACAGGCCAGATGACTTTGCTATTATTAGACCGACCTTGAAGGGATAAACCGCTGGTTTGGTGCTGAGTACAATCAACTCGAAAATCGTGTGCACGTCAGTGGCATCTCATTGCATTAAGTTAAATCCCTTATCACCCTTAGCAGAAGCTTTACATCTACATAGCAAAAAAAATCTGACACGTTGTACCAGAGAATAGCTTAATTTTTTGTAGATCAGTGATCACTTAAAACGGAAGCCGAAAGCAGCACCCTTTCATCCTCAGTTCTCACATCACTTATTGCACTCATTGGGGACTCTTCTCGCGGTGGCAGTTCTGGTTGTGATAAAACGGCTGATACTGCTCCGGCGTATTCTCTAAAGTATCCATATGTTTCGAAAAATAAATTATGATTAAGAATTGAGTAGTTTTTCTGACCTTAGAAAATTCTGAGGATCCATGTCGACTGATGGCCGAATAGTGGCGGTGTTCCGTGGTTGTCGCTCATTTTGTACTGCTAAAACGTAACATAGTAAAAACAGAGAGCAAAATATTCGAAAAACAAAATTCTCAAATTTTATATGATTGATCAAATTGTTTTGATCTATGCACTTTTCTTTGGTTGGCTAGAACGAGATTGTTAACACTCATTTTTGATGTTCGATGGACAACTTTTCGGCAATTTCACATTTTTCATTGCCCAGACGTATTGTTATTTAGCCTTATCTTTATTATAGCAAATATCTTACACTCTAACGAAAATGCAATGCAAAATTCAGACTTAGTCCTTTTTAATAATTTTAGCGAATAAGGCCAGTTGCCTAGTTTTGACATTGGTGATTAATGAAACTGATTCAGATTAGAAAATTGAGCATAAGAATTTGAACATTTGAGTGACGATGAGGCTTAGGAAAATGTGAAGCTGTCTTACTCCACCCAAGCCTGCCCCTGCTTCCGTTTATAACAGTTCGAACCCTAAATGGTGAAGGATCAGTGGTGCAATATCATTAGTAGCGCGAAGCTTATGCGTTTTTGTTAGCATCTAGATAACAATGTACTTTCGCAAATCCTTTCTATGCTAAGGGAGAACTAAAGGTTCTGAACTAAGTTTTCCATTTTGACTTACTTTCGGTTTAATTTTTGACACTGGATTTTATATTTCTTTTCAGAGGACTCTCCATAAAACGGAACATCCTAAGAATAATTCTCTGTTTTTTCCATCATCGTCCAAGTTTTGAAATCGCAGTCGCGATCCTCGAGCACGAATCGAAGCCATAAACCTGGCTCTGAAACATTTTAGAACTCGAAAATTGCAAAAGTGAGTGAAGAGGAGCACTCTTTTTGCGCATTCAATTGTACTCTCTTCCTATTAGTCGTCGAATCACTCGAGCAACCACCAGTAAATCTTCCATTTGGACCTGCCGCGTCCAACAGTAAACCAGTGAAATCTGCTAGCTCTAGTAAGTCGTTAGCCATTATATTCTTCTAAGGTTGAAGAACTATGACAATTGAGTCAGTGGTCTTGTTGCAGTACGTTCTGACATCCCGACGAATTCAGTCATTAACTGATCTTCTCCATCGGTTCTCGTTTAAATGCATAATCTATTCATTCCTTCATATCTTCCACACCTTGCCTTAATAGAACGGTGTCTTTCATTTCTGATCGTAAAGTACCTCACAGTAATCGATTCTTTTCCCAGTTACGTAATACGGAATATTCCTAGCATTGCCTTATGAAAAGCGCGTTTGATATCGCATTGATCTTTTTGAGTAGGTTTACGATGTCTGCGTTATGGCAGAAACAATCGTGAACTCGGAAAAGTGGAGGCGAAGTCAGATATTCTTTCTTACTCTTTCTCTTTCCAGCTCTGCAGCTCAGTTGCTTATCATGCTTGCGAACTCAACCAGATATACATAGATTAGAACATTTGGATACATAGGGCTGAACCTCAAAGCAACATAAGAAACAAATCCATTCTTCACAAAGAACGTTTTCGTTAGATTTGCACAAAAGGCAATCTCTCCATAAGCGTTGTCAAAGTCGGCCAACATTCGTTTTACCTGGATAATCCTTTTTGTTACAACAAAGTTTTTTCTTACTGTCGCATTTTTACATCTACTCTACGGATCCCAGCACTTCTTGCTTTCCATTCATTTCCTAGCACTCACTGGGCTCGGATGCTTTAAAGTTATATAAGCCATCCGCGAGCATCTTATGACCACCGATCACTCTCAGGCGCCAGCTAGCTTGTAATGAATTATATGACCGGCTGTGCAAAACACAGTTTTGCATAGTTTGCTCTAATAGTAGCGACGGTGATTGTTTGATTTTAGATACGGTATATCTAACCTCTTGTAACACATGTGGAACGAATATAGTAGCTGAAACGGGTGGGCCACTTTGCTTCCGTATCCAAGAGCTTCTACTTGAAGAGCATAATACCAAATAATACATTTTTCCAGATATGAACAGGGAACAAAGAGATAGCGGAGAAACTTTAGGGATAAAACTCAATATCCTCACACAAAAATCTAAAACATTTGCGCGAAAAGCTCTTGAAACCTTTTGGATAATTCGTAAAAGTCCAGAAATGAATCGAAAGGTGGAGGGTTTTTCGGTCACGCGTAATTCGCGCTATACCTCATGCTTTTTTCTGACCTGCGCCAGGCAATCTTAACTAATGCATGAACATGTTTGGTTGGTCTTCTTCCAATAACTGGAACGGCTAGAAGAAACAAAATAGTGAGTGTTTAAGACGATCCCTTACCGTTAGAATAAACTTTTATGTATTATGTTTTGTCTGCTTGGGATGTGATAGCGTTTGAATGGGCATATTGCCGGTCAGTTTTGTCCTGCAATCTCCGTCAATGGCGAAGCCACCGAGACGTTAGCTGGTATAGTGCTGAACAAATCTTGTGTTGACAGCCTCTAGTCTGCTCACGACGAGAGCACCGAAACATCAAAGTAGCATTTGTGGATGATTTTTTCCAAAGCTTTTTGGAAGTCCTAACTGTTCCATTCTGGTGACGTGGTGCCAGCATCTCGACTTCATGCTTGACGAGTTTTCGCTGGGCCTTGCTAGTGCTGTTCCCAACCTCTGCAGCATCTGCGGTTAAGTCTGTTGATCTCTATAGAAAATCTCCTTTTATCGCCTTTCCGGAAAGCCTTACAGGTTAAAACATAAGCTGGGGATTACCTACGGCCTGCGCGACTCCATGTTGGTGTAGGTCATGTGTTCTAGAGAGACGAGTCGCTTGGTGACTTTTGAAATCTAGGTTGCCATAGCACCAATATGAAGATGTTGGATGGGCCCGCCAATTCTTTTTCGATGACCCCGATAAGGGCATCTCTCGAAAGCCGACTAGTGGCTTCGATCCCAGTTCATGTAGATTTTAGGATTTCATTCTTTAAATTTTATTTCCATCCTTCCTTTCGATATTGAGTGAAGGAGTAACAGTCCGATCCTGAATTGAATTTTGGGACAGAAGCAACATCGACTAGAAGAAAATTCTCTAAATACATGTAGGATGCTTCGACATCGTCCTCGTCATAGCTTGATGTTGGAGCGTAAACGAAGAAGATTGTCACAGCCGGTATTGATCACATCCTGGTCAACCGTATACGTCCGATTCGGGTTCTTCATTTTTCAAATGAATCGATGTTGATGGTAAATGCGTGATGGGGAGCTACCAATCCTACTGATTCCTCTACTGTTGAATCGTTTCTTTTCCGATGATATCGTTTATTAGGTGCCGTCTTCTCATCTCGGTCAGTCCAATGACGTCGGACCTCATCATTTCTGCCTACGTGATCAAGTTCTCTATTAGGCACTCACATGCAAATAAAGGTACATTGTATGTGTAGATCGTCACCTTAGACCTTCGAGAATTAAGCAGCCTATAATGGCCCTGAAATCTTAGCATTTTCTCCATACTTGTTAGAAACAATACTGACATATCACATATCATATATTGAGGCCTGGAGAAGAAACCCTCTTTATTTTGCACGGTCAGGTTTTCGACACTCATGGGTACGTAGTCTGCCAAGCTCAAGTTTACTATCAAGAAGAGATCACGAAACTAAAAATTAAGCCACTCATCCTCCTTTTTCGTGAGGCTCGAAATTATTTTTAAAAAAGATCTTATAACACTATGGTCTCTCCCAACTATTTAGCGCCTCGTTATAGCGGGAGCGTTCTTGGGACAAGGCTGCGATGTACAGCAGGGGTTCACACCTCATCCGGGTCTCTCAGGCTGAGAAGGAGCTCAACGTTTCCATCCGAAACTCCAGCGAAGAGTAAACTAGTGCCAGTGTCCACCACCATCCTGGCATCAAACTAATCGCATGGTGGGAAACCTCCCTCTGATCCACAGAGGTGGCGACTTCAATTGATGGTGACGGCCTGAGGAAGGCTCCGCCTAGAATGACCTCAAGAATCCAGGAAGCCACAACGGCTAGACCAGAAAATCTCCCAAGAATGATGGAAATCATGCTGAGGTTAGCAAAACTGTGCCATCCGCGTATCTAAATAAGTAATACCATGCTTTCAAATTCCCCGCCAGCACATTTAGGCGACAAATTTCGCAAAGTTTCAGAGATCTACAACAATTTCTGTCTTTGTGACATTTTCTGACCTGTCGGAAGCAAAAAATCTCAGATTCCTATTCGGCATTCTGGTCTTATTTCTTGCATATTGAATGGGTCATTCATGTACAATACTAACCGTCCTTGTTCATTCCTTTGCTGAGACACTTTTTCAGTCGACACGCCTGACATTGATTTCTGTGGGCTTTGTCCACAATGCAGCTTCCAGTTCCAGCTTGACATCTATAAGATATTCTTGAGTGTGATATCAAATAATTAAAAGTAGCTACACGGGAAGCAGTTATTGCTGCAGTATATTTCAAAAAAATCTATTATTGTATTCATAAAATCTTGATAGTCTTACCGGTATATAAGTCGGCGACGAACAGATCGTTTAAAAAAACCCGAACAACCGTTACATGCGAGAATTCCTTAAAAATTGCTACGTTTTTTAATATGCTTTTACCCTTTATAAAATGATTGAGTAGTAAACTTGGACATGAGTGCTTCCCGATGTTTGCCATGGACTCATTTCAATTCAGTTTATTAGAAAACCAGATTTAGTCGGTATATTGACAAGCGCGTGTTGAGTTAGTTGAGTCATTAGTTGAGTTATCCTGCAAAACAAACAACCTAGATCCAGCGTGTCAGCCTCACGAAGCCCTCTATTACTCCGGGTGCGCTAAGTTGGTAAGAGACCATTCTGAGAGGATAGCAGCACTGAACTGCTACATCGGTATTCTACTGAGAGTTAGTTTGCAGGATAGATATACATTCAGTCACTTCTAAGAATGCTTAATGAAGTGGCGGTGATGAAGGAAAGTGCATGGCGCACCCACAGTGATTGATCAATGCCGAGAGGTCTATCCTTTTTAGGCTTTTTGTTGACAGTCATTATGAAAGAGAATGCTCTACGTCTTTCTTAGATCGCAATTTCTTTTCCTGTATTATGAGAGATGTCGCGATCCGAAGAAGTCGGTACGAAGTGTACATCGCAGTTTTTTTGTTGTTTAGGTTATGCAAAAGGGCACAGAATAAAGAGTAGTGCGAATGCATTATGGCTAGGTACACGTGCGGTGAAGTACATTGTTTCAACTCAGCTCATCCCACATTCCAGAGAGCTTCTGGATTTGAAGTAAATCGTAATTATAGAGAATTCAGGGTTTCGTTCCAATATTTTTTCTTCAAGGTAGCAGCTAGATTGAATGCTCTACAAAGCCTTTTCACAGCCAATCGAGCAACTGTTAAAATTACTTGCATCTGAACAATAAAAGGAGTGCCCCAGTTTGTGACTGTCCTAGATCTGCCTATGTCTGGTCTTCGTGCCAGGATTTGAAAAACTGGCCGTGTTGTTCTCTTAGCGGAGCCAGTTATGGTTCCAGTTAGAATCTCCAAAAAGGTACTGTTGGTGTAAGTGAAGCGGGAGAGAATTGTAAATCCGACTCAAAAGAAGCGTTCATGCTTAGAATGAGTATGGGAATGCTCTACAACACCTTTCGTTTTGCAGAGCCCCTACGAAAACCACTCCCCCATGCTTAGGTACCGGTCAATAACAACATGAGCGAAATCAACTGCTTTTCTAAGTCCAGTGTTTACCCCACACCAACCTCACTTGTGCACTGTAGTGCGGAGCAGATTCTTGTGGGGCACGACGTCTTCAATTTTCCTATCGCACATTTGGATTCCATGTTAGTTTTCGTGATACTCCTGCGACTTTGTGTAATTGCAGCACAACACATTTCACCACATACTGCAGCACCAACCAGTTAAACGGGTATGAACGCGTTTGTAGGCGAGAAAATTGACCGCAAATTGAGAGTGACTTAAACTCCCTAACCCACGCGCACTATTTCATGGATAAATTATTGTGATTGTGAATAGTTTCCATTTGTAATAGCAAAATTCCGTATTTCTGAACACTGTAAGCTCAACATACCGTAGTGTTTTCCGCTGCTTACGTCACCACACACAGCACAGCTGAGCGTCGGTGACGACGCCACTGGTGGCGAATCATGTGGCAAGGTCGTGTATGAGGAGACAGAGATCGTGGTGGGATCGAATGGCGAACTATTAAGTGCACTGCAACGTCTCAGATAGTCAGAGCACTTTAAACTAAGACTTTCTAAGCAAAATTTTTTCACAAACCAAGAGATTCCTCATGTTAACATAAGCTTTTGAAAAAAAAATCTACTGACGAAGAAACATCTCATACGAATATAAGCGTCTTTATACCATAAAGACATGATATTGAAAATTTTTTTATATGTCAATTTCTTTTTTTTAAAATTCCTCTGTCTTTGTCGCATGTATTGTTTCCATAAAAAATATTTATCGAGCTTCAAACTTAATGTTCGACCATCGATCAAATTATTAGAACAACAACGTAATAAAAAAGACACCTACTATGTGAAGCTCTTTGGGAGTCTTAAAGTTCCTTTGTTAAATCGCTTTCTACTGTTTGAAGAATAGGAAGAAATGGCAAGTGCAAACTCTGCACACTTAATGAGTTTCATAGCCATAGTCGGATTCATCCCAAATAACTTAAGACCCTAATAACGTACTATTTCTAAACATGTTCATATTAAGGCTTAGAAACCTTTAGAGTACTAAAATTTAGCACTAATACCCATTTAAAGTATTTCGATACCTATAATTGTCATACTAATGTTTGTCGCTATACCTGGCTTGCGCTACGCGGTGATTCATCGACAAGGCAACAGCAGCAGCAATGTGAGGTGGAATCAAGCCACCTGAATTTCATGTAATTGGTGTTTGTGAAGAAAGAATCTCTTCAAGCATAAAAGAAGATAAATCAATATCTTTGTAAAACTGTCAGATCTTCTTTACCTGAGCTCATAAGCTGGTTGGGAAACAAGACCGGTCCATGGAACATCGATCGTAATCCCATAAGGCGATCTTCTATGGAGATTTCAGATTTCACATCATCTTCAACACACTTATTAGGTTTTCGCGCAAGCAATATCGTGACATAGCACAAAGATTAGCTCACGAATATGAAAATCATCGCAGTTGAAGTTCATTTTTAGCTCATCGGATATCTTGTGCATGGGAACAACCAACGTTTTTGGCACATTTTCTTTTTTGAATGCTTTCAGTTAGTTTTACTCATCCAAACGCCAATAATCTGGTTTGTATTAGGTTGAGAACATCCATATTTAAAAAATGAGGACTTGAAGCCCATAGTCAATGATTTTGTGGAATCTTTAAAACTTACTGGAATAGTTTGGAATTCAATTTTATTACAACAAACACAGGACACGCCTATGTGTAACATTTGGTTGTGGATAAAACAAATATTAAACAAGCTTTTCGAAAGCTATGCTTGAGGAATAGGAAGAAGCAGCCCTTGTACGAATTTTAAATTTGCAACAGAATAAGGAACACTAGTGAAATGAAAGCAATGGAACCGAAACTTAAGGATGGAAGGAAAACGAGGCTTGAAAACAGCTTCTGTATAAATAATTCCCTTGATCTATGAAGTCTCATGAACTCCTATTATGTCATAAAGAAGAACTAATCAATTACAAGACATCTTCATCAAGATGATAGTGTTATGGAAAATTACAGAAGTGGTACCCAAAATTAAATACTATGTACTCTAACAGCAATGCGAAATGACGACGGGTGAGCAACGGCGATTTGTGAGGTGATCCTAGCAGTAATTTCCGAGGCGTCAGAATCACCCAACTAGCTTGGCGTTGACAAAATCGACGAGGATTAGATGGCGTTTCACGCATGTGTGCCTGCTTTTGACAACTCTGCATTCGAAAACTTAAAAAATTCGGACGCTGCGCTCATTACTTGCACATTAAATTCGAAATTAGTTCGAGTTATATTTTAAAAGTGCCAATTATTGTGAATTCTGAGGCAATGGTCTAGCGATGGTATTATCTTAATACTTACCGTTCTGTGATAAATTAGACGCAGAAAAGTTTAATGGTTCGTCTTCATCATTCATTTCACGGATAGCTTCAGATAGATCGCTAGTATGAAAAAACTGAAAAAATAAGTAGAATAGAGTGGCGAGAATTATTGTTACGTTATGATTGGTTAATCACACGGCAACATACAAACGAGGATTGAAATAAAAGTTCTATCCGTACAAAATAACGCTTGGCATTTTGTTGTCAGGGAAAATTTTAAATCTTTTAAACCAAACGTCGCCATCGACAGGAACTTGGGATATCTATATGATCGTCATTGGCATAGTCAAAGTCGGTAAGTTTAATTTCATGAAAGCTAAAAATCACGTGTACACTTGAGCAGGGCCATTCGATGTGCGGACAGATGTCATGTCTGCAGTCATCTACCGTATCTCTAGGTTTGGCATCAATTTCCCGCCCACCGCAGCAATTGAGCCAATCAGGAGGCACATCAACAATTACGAGTCGAAAACCGCGACTCCTCACGAAGCTAATGCTAAATGCGATCGGTGCTCTATAATCTGTAATAGACCATTATGTTCATAGTAAAAAAAATACTTCACATGGAGCCGATTCATGGCGGATTCATAAATGAACGCGTACTTACTTTAATTCGCTACTTGACTTCTATTGGTTTTCCATCTTTCTACTGATTATTTAGTTCTTGATCAACTTTCATACTACATAGAAGAAGATGATATTTCGCATATTGAAAGGGCTTTTCCTATGTCTCATAGGATTATCAGAAGCCCAAACGCTAAACATTACATGGGATGACGTTAAGAACTGTGAAGAATAATCTTAAGAATTCCTAACCTTGTAGATGCATCAAGGCAAATTTTAAAAGCAAAACTTCATCAGAATAAGCGTGTATCAACTAAATTCTGGAAATGACACATGGATCTCGTATCCATAAGCGTACCAGCGTAATTGAAAGAGCTACGTTAAGCGATTAAAAGCCAGGCGTATTTCGTCCATCATTCTTCTGTTTAAAACGCTGAAGAATGAAGGCAGTGCAAAGCAGTTATCACAGAAATTTCTAAAGAAACCTACTATGCTAACTAATAGGACGACCTTTTATTTAATTACAAAAAAAACGTCTATGCACTAGTGGGCTATACAGTGCCGGTTTATGAGCTGAAATCTATGTAAATGGAAACATCGTCATCGTTCGCAGGCATAACACCGAAAAAAAAACGATGAACATCAAATTGATATGCATTCTATCCAGTCAAACGCTCTCATAACCTCTGAAGAAAAAATTTGATACGTAGATTTTTATTTACATAGTAAATAGCCTCACTTAAACACCAACCGTTTCGTTTTTTTCAAGGTTTCCAGCTACGAAATGGGAGACAGGCCTTACATAGTTTACATAAATCAATCACGTGCCTGACACTCATCAGAAAATATCATCTTGAGGTATAGCGCGAGGTCATGCCTGATCAAAACACACTCCTTGCGATCCAACTCGGTGGAAAGCTTGATGATCTGCAGAACACTCCACTAGGCGCGTATACAGCGCAAAGAGGCGGCGGAAGAGATTTTGAAGTAAAAGCCGGCTTCTTTGCACACAAACCTAAAACATTTTCATTAAAAGCTTCAGAAGCATTTTGGATGATTACCAAAAGGCCATTGCTGAATCGCAAGCAGTAGCGCTTTTCGATCACGTGTGACCTCGTGCAATACCTCAGGCTAATTTAAGACCTGAGTCAGGAATATTCCCCACCGATGTAAGACTCTGCTCGACCGGTCTCCCTTTAAACAACTAGAAAACTGTGAAAGAACAAAACGGTGAAGCTATGCAAATACGTGCAAATTTGATCCATCCAGGGTCTGAAGAAGGCGGAACTGCAAGAAGATCATTCACTATTCTATTCAATAAATCTTGTTGTTAACAAGCAATCTTGAGCCTGCTCATCAAGAAAACAGTGAATTATTTGGTCAGTACCGAGAGCAACTGAAAACTGGTCTTGAGAAACGATTAAGAAGCTATTTTTAATAATTTCGCAAGCCAATGATGAGCTGCGATAAAATTTTCGAGAGAAAGAAAGCGACACCATAATAAATGATTGTGCCTGCCTTGCTCACAGATAATGGTTTCATAAAACACATGGTCATTTGTTGGAACACCCACTAGTGCTCTTGCAGAATTATGACAGCCGGTGAATTTTGTGTGTCGCCAAAATCGCAGCAACCTAAGTCATTTCTCTATGAATGGAAGAATCTTATAAAGGCATTAAATAAGCAGGCAACAATATTAGGGCCAAAAAATAGCAAACAGCCCTTAGATTCTCATTTAAAGTTATTTGCTGCAGTTTTAAAAAAGGTAGCTCTTGCGTGTTTTTGCACATTCGTATGTAACCTAATCAATGAGTAATTTGAGACCATCAAGTGATTACGAAGTTTCCTTACGATCAGGTTAGTGCGCTTAGCACTTCCGAGAACAAAAGATCCACATTTATCTCTCATCTCATTCAAAATATTTCATTATTGAACAAAGCACTTCAGTTATTCATATAAACTACTAATCGGCCTGTAGAAACTGATCAATTGTCGTCAACCATCTGTTAGTGAATTTCCATTGTCTGAGTGCTCGTTGACAATAACAGTGGCAAAAGTGTAGCACTGAGACGACACCGTTGATGGCTGCGCAGTTGGAAAGCAATTGCATTCGACGGCAGAGCCGGCCGCCAGGGCTCTTGCCATAATGCCGTTGTGTGGCGGCGTAACGACACGTCCTGATCGCTTCCTCCTCGCGGGACCTACGTCCCCCAGGGAGCATGGGTACGGTAGTGCAGCATGCTAGCAATCGTTTGTCCTTCTGCGTGCAACAGTTAAACAGCAGTCTCTAGATATGTTTGCACATAGCTCTAGATATATAGATGTTCTATGAATGGATTTAACGCTGAAAATTGGAAAATACTTTTTTATCCTGTTCAAGAATCTGGTAGGAATTGTTAAGAAAGGTTTTAACTTTTTCATTTATAAGTTTTAGCTATAGGTTCAGTCCATTTACGATTCTATACTCCAACAATACGTTTCTACCATTGGATATATGCTATTTTCGTGGTCGCATTGGCAGCAAATGTTCGGCCTAGATCTTCTTCGAGATGATGGGGTCAATGGCATTTGAATAGTCCTTCAGCAAGCAGTCATACGCAAATGAAGCAAATGCAGGACTAACATTAGAAGTTACCTCACTATCTGATAGCTTTTGCTACCCGAGCAAGTTCGAAAACCCAGGTCATGTAAAGTTTTTCTCTTAGAGAATTGAACAAAGCTAGATTTATAAGACTGGTGCGGGTTTGTCAATTATTCTGATCTCCAAACAATGCTCTTTTCACATTTTACTTCCAATATTTACACATTTGCAGCCCAGTATTTTCACCACTTCCATTATTGAATATTTTCACTGCCCCAAAATGCAAAATTTAGCACAGCTTCGAGAACAATTCCTGCGAAGTGTTTAAAAGTCACGAAAATCTAAAACATAAATGCTCTTTTTTCTCCATCTTACATTTAACCCTTTTGTGTGGAAAGAATTAGCATAAAGAAAAGTAACAGGACAGATTTGACTTTGTGTGTGTGTTTGTGCTTCGAATGTTTATTGAGTGATTAAATGATACAGTAAGCTGATGGGAGGAGCAGTGGGCGGGGAGATGTCGCATCTGCGGCACCGGAGATGGGATTATCTGTGTTATTGGAGCGGGCTTTGTGATCCACGCCGCGTAATTCTGTTATGGCAATCAGCCCACAAACTGGCGAATGACATGATGCCAGCCGGTTAGGGTCCCAACCCTTTCAACTCATATCCTGGGGTGACCAGATTCACAACAAAGCGCCAATAAATAACCAGAGGTGGCAGTTTAAATGTAATGTGGCCATGAAAACGTTGCCTTTTCGAGAAATAACCCGACGTCGTACGTGTACCCCACTACCAAATCAATTATACCAAATAACGTCTACGAACCAGCTTGCCATGAAGTTTGTTGAATATTGCTGATTTGAGGTTTTAAAAAAGTTCCCGTCAAAACAACTGAACTGAGCACCAACTTTCCGGATTCTATTCCTCACCTCACCTTTTCGAACACTTCTGGTCGTTTGAAATGGTGTCAGCATTCAGTAATATGGTGTATGGTCTACTTCCTCAAGAAATGATGCCTATATACTTTGAATCCTTCAATAAGCTTATAGGTCTCTTCGCATCAAACATTTTGAGCAGAAGCAACAGTAAAACTGAGACTTCAACTATCTTCACAAAAAATATGACGATCTTTGAAATACGCAACGCCAGTCGTCTTCTGATGAAGTGTTTATTCTGCTGAAACAGAAGTGACGAGTTCTAAAGAATGAAAACACTTTTTTTCATCTGTCTTCCACCGAGGAAGAACAGCCGCTCAGAGTCGCATACGGCTGACGACTGGAACGACAGTGGAAGACAGATGAAAAAAGCGGCTCTGAAGAAGGCGATTCTGCCGAAACGTCAGCTACGATTGTGTTGTATGTGTGTTATTCTATGGAAGTAAACGTATACTGTTTAACAGCCTCGCGATTACTAAGGGAGAAAACGACGAGTTCATAATTTAATGCCGAGGTTAATAGAAAGTCGATGCTGGGTACTAATGAAAACACTATCAAACATAATAGCTTAACACCTATAATACATTGTTAGCTTATTAACATTTCACAAGGAACGTGTAGAACAGTGGTCAGAGGTGCTCTGCAATATACTGATTGTCATTGATTTTATCCTTCGTCCCGGGCTCACAAAGCTTTCCATCATTTCAGGATCGGCTCTACCACACCTCTATGAAAGGACAACAACATCGACACCGGAAGGCCACCGTAAATTATTGTATAGACCGGATATGCATTCAGTTATCTCTGACTTTGGTTGATGAAGTTGAATAAATAGAACATTCCTCTTAGACTGGTCAATACAAAAAGCTTTTTAAAACATCGACTTATCACTAACGTGCGAAATTCTCCTGTAAAGCAGCCAGAGATCCATATTTTCTAGAATGTAACCGTATTTAACTAAATAATAATGGAGCGCTTACACTGTTATCTCCTTTCAAAGTGTAATATGTATTCAGATAAGCTCGTTTTTCTTTTGACTTTCGGGTAAAAACTCCAACTTTGGAATCATAGTTTAACAATGTGGAGGAAAACTGGATTGTCGTCGGTCAAACATTTGCAGAAGCAATCCCATTGCACTAATTCAATAATTGGGGTTCACTTGACGAGGTTCCCCCTTGATGAACATGAAGGACCAGAGATAATTGAAGCTGGAAATTGATGGTTAAAGAGCAAATTCTGTGTCTTCTCTATCACGGCTGAAATTTGCCTCATTTATTGCATTGCAAAATCCTTAAAGCAAGAAGCCGTTAATAGACGCTGTAAACAAAATCAAACGGTCTAGAAAAAAACGAACAAAAATGAGCAATCAAATACTTAACCATATTCACAGACTTTTGTATAAATTTTAAATCCACTACTGGTCCTTCAAAGTTTACGTTTTTTCAGAACCGACCAGTTGATACAACCGCAACCGATGGTCCGTTGCATGCACGACAAAACGACATAATGATGGATCCCAACTGAAAAGAGTACGTATCGCCCGTAGAGTTTGGCCTACATTTCAAGAACACACATTTAATCGCGAACTATTTTTGTGCGAATTCAAGAGAATTTTAAACAATCTCTTGATAACTAGATTTAATTATGATATTTTGAATCAATTTGCACTTTATGCTGAAAATCAACAGGGGAGACTCACCGTGTATCCGTCACTGACTCAAATGTCAAAATGTGATGTGTGGGATCAGGAAACGTTGACATTGAGATGTTTTGGAGGTTCACCAATCGCAAGCTGAAAACTACCGTGTATAGCTCAAATGAAGTCCTCTAGATGCAAATCAAGACGCTTTTCACATTTTACTGCTTTCAACGTCATCACCTCTGAGCATCAGAAGCGAGAAGCAAACGCATTCTTGGCGAAAAACAGAGCACGTTTACGTCCAACGAACATATCTTCTTTTTAATTATCTCCTTTCTAGCTGCAATATCGAAAAGATGTGCTGAGCCAGATATACCAGCTAGTGCTAGAACTCGTGCTGTGCCATCCACAGAAAACACAGCCCGTCCTGGAAAACGCCTACATCACTTAACCAACCGAAAACAGCCATAGTCCTTCAATTTCAAACATATACTTCCATCCATAACGAACATTATCAATACAAATAAAAACATAAGAATTTAAAAGCCCTTATTAACAAGAAACAAACTTTCTCATTTTATTATAACTGAGTTTCGTTTTTCTAAAACTCAAAAATTGCGCAGCCGTCAGCATCCTTTCGTCAGAATTTGCATTTCGGACAACGAAGCGATTGAACAAGAGGGATTTCATTCAAAAGAATGCATGGCTTCCAGCAAGCGCATCCCAATGTGAATTCAGGCTATTGGTGAGAAAGTTAATTTTCATAATCCCACTATTGTTATTACTCAGATCTTCATTTTGAACAATTTTTTAGAAAAAGGAGAGCTGAATAAAAAAACATCCTAGAGGAATCATTTGCATCCTTGCAATAATAGCGCAGTGTCTTCTATAGAAGCAGTTCATACAGTACTAATTCCTTGATACAGTTAGAAAATAAATTCACGTTTTTCTTTACAGTGATGAGATAAATGTAACTGAAATAAAGAACGTGGGATCACGTGAAAACTTCCTAGATTGGTCAAATGCCTCAATATAGGATGAAATAATCAGCTATACGAAAACAAGGCGTGTATAACTTCTGTCCTTTATCCCATACTGAAAACCATCAAATTATTGAACTTTGGCAGAAAACTTACTAGAAGCTCTGCTCCCTGTTGTAAAACGATACACGGGTTCGTTCACTCTGGCGTCCCAGAGCGCCACACCACCGCGGTTGTCTCCGCCGGCCACCATGCAGCCGTTCCACGAACAAAGTGACATCGCACCCCCTAGACAAGAAAATGGAGAAAAAAAGAGTTTTTCAACTTTCTTACTCTACTCCTTACCATGTACTTTGCGCTAAATTTATATATAATGCGCGACTAAAATGAAAAATGCACTACCCAGGATCGACTTTCTATTAACCTCGGCATTGAACTATGAATTCGTCTCCCACTGAGTCGAGTCGAGCCGACTGAATCGTCAGCCATGTGCGACTCTGAGCAGCTGTTCTTCCTCGGTGGAAGACAGATGAAAAAAGCGGCTCTGAAGAAGGCGATTCTGCCGAAACGTCAGCTACGATTGTGTTGTATGTGTGTTATTGTATGGAAGTAAACGTATGCTTTTTAACAACCTCGCGATTGCTAAGAGAGAAAACGACGAAAAATGCAGTGTTTAAAAAGATTGTGCAAAAATTTAAACTCTGTAAAAGTTTCAAACAAAATTCATCTAGAAATGATTTGACCTTCACAGGGTTCTGGCGATTTATGAAATCAGTATTTTGCAGATATTCATACATATATATATATATATATATGCATTGGATACAAGGCTATATAAAGTTTTTCTCCGACATTGTTACATAAACACAAATATTGGCAATACTATTGGAAATTAACAGCGTTCCCGATGATATATATATGCCACCTTTACATGTGAGCCGTCGAAAAACAGCTCCACTGTGGGCGTCGACGATGTCAATACCAGTTGACGATCCAACCAGTATCAGACTCTGCTTATTGCGCTCGTCGTCCATGAAAACAACACAGAGTGGCCGTTGTGTACATGATAAAGCAACGGTGGTGTCTCCTAAAAACACAGTGCAATGAGCTTGACAAAATTATTGCAATGACTTTTTGTGCAGAACGGTATAAAGCGGTGGAAATCTTCTCACAGCATAGCAAACACACTTAAATCTACATTTTTAATCACACCATACATAACATTTACTTTATTTTATTTTATTTTTATTGTTTTTCGTTGCATTTGCACAATCTTTCGAACTAAACGTACCACACACCAGTGGTCTGCTTCAATAGTCACAGCAGATTTTACTGTACGTAATAACAAGTTTATAAGGTAGGCAATTCTAAAGAATTTTCAGTTCTCCAAAGAGCCTGTTTTCCAAAGAATGGGCAAGTGACGATCTAAAATAGTCACGTAACCATCGTCTTTAAGCTATTTACAGCACTCGTTCGACTTCAATACATTGGACTAATACGGTTAAAAACTTCGCTTTAAACAGTTGTATGAAAATCTATGCTAATTGCTTGACTACTGTATCACATGCAGGCACCACCACACGGAGACTAGTAGAACTTTTCCTAGTAGAACTACAGCATTTGCTCCTTAATGATATGATTGATGCAAGAACAATCGCGGTTCTTGTTCTTACGAAATTTGTAACAAAATTATAATATTTGCGGCATGCATACTTAGTGAACACCATTTCAAGTCTTACGTAAGGATCAACAGTCGTTCACAAAATACTTTTTGAGAATTTAAATTTACAGTGATATTAGGCAGGTTTGAATAATGCTCCCAAACAAGTAAGATTTCATTGTTTTGCTCTAAGGGTTCTAAATTGGATATGAAGAAATGATATCAGCTCAAAATGCCACCAAATTAAGGGCTAGGTAAGCGACTACGAACACGAAATTCATTGACTATTGTTAGGATTTAGCAGTAGAGACATCTTCATAAGTCTTCATAATGAAGAAGATTGAAAGAGATCAACAGCAGTTGACGATGACCGTCTGAGGACGATAGCTGAAGCGGATCCTTTAAAACAACACTACAAGATGCAAAAGAGATTAACGTTATTGTGAGAAGGTTCGATAAATGGGTGCCGAGTGGACAACAGCGAGGTCACTGTTATGATATCTACTTCCACTCACTTCATGCAAAAAAATTGTAGGCGTCCCAGCACTTGTTGCATTGGCTTGGTTCCCTCGAATTTACCGCCCACAAAGGTTTTTGAAGTTCCCACGTCTGTTGACTTTTTATTCACTGCCTTTTACAAGTTTCCACGACAGGGTATTATTTATGAAACAACCACATTGATGCTGAGATATTTGCAAAACCCCGGACCGTAGGTGCCTGCGGTGGAGAACGAACGCGCCATTCTCCTTTCCGGGGAGTAACGCGTTCACTACCACACCAGGCACGTCCTTCGTTTTACTTGTCTCTCAACTAATTCTATTAATCACTACCATTAACAGGGATGTTGAATGGGGTAATATGGAAAAAAGTAAAGATTGGAAATTAAACCATTTCCACTTTGCTGATGATATTGACCTTATAAGACGAGGGTAGATCAGAGGTGGTTATGACTGTTTCCGCAAACACGCTTGTCGTTCGAACTTGCATCGTGCTCACCAAGCCTGTCATTCATCGAGGGTCGAAAAACTGGTACCAGATTTACCTGGGAAAGGCTCCATCTCTTAAATCCAGTTGAAAACACTCTAGTCCCGCTATTTTGGAACTCCAGATAGAATTGACTCGATCAACATTGAACGACACTTATGGTAAAAAAGAAGCCCTTGAGCAGCGGCCGAACACAGACGTGAAAACCACAGTGATGCGCAGATATTTGCAAAACTCCAGACTGAAGGTGTCATTCCTGTCGAGGCGGATAGCACAGTGGTAGTGATGGGTCATCACAGACAAATTGCTGGTTCGATCCCATTCCGGGTTCACCAAGCCTCCCTTCCTTCCGGAGCCGGAAAATTGATACCGGACTTGTCCAAGAAAAAACTCACTCGCTGCTAACCAACAGGGGACGCTTCAACCCGGCTATCTCCAGCGAAAATAGACTCGACCAACATTCTACGATACCCAAGATTAAATGAAAATCCTCAAGCAGCAGCTGATCCCATATGTAACTGGAAGACCGTAGTGCGTGATGGATGCGACAAAATGAATCTATTATTGAAAGAGATGACATCCGCACAGCAGACGTAAAGACGGATTGTGTAAAGATACAAATAAAATGACTGTTCCATTCCCATTCTTCTCACGGTATTTTCGATGTTTAGAAGGAAATATTTTTGGCGAGATGGTATCGGCTCGCCTAACAACTCATTTCGCATTGGTATTTAATATCGTTAAAGGACCGCGTTGTTGATGTGCCCTGACAATTGAATACTATACGAAAACCAATAATGTCCCCTTCAGTGACTGGACTAAAATAAATCTTCTAAGTATTACGCAAACCTTAAATTAGACTAAAAAATTGTTGACGTGACTTCCTCGTTGTCGGCAGAGAGCATCCTGCGAAAGAGGGTCTTCAATTCTGATGAAACGAGCATAGTAAAAAAAAGTACTGCCACGAAAACTATAGAGTCTGTAAAAACCACAGCTCGTTTATCCAGACATATGGACAACAGAAAAGGTCGAATCCTTTTCTAAAACTAGGTGCAGGCGCATGTTATGCAAGTTCTGCTACAAAAGTTGAATGAACTGGGCTAAGAAACGTTTCCTCAACTTCCATTCTCTTTGACTTCTTGGCAACCAAATGTGATTTTTACTAATTAGCCGGATAACCATAACTGAAAGAATTTCCAACAACCAAATCTCTGCTAAGAAATCTTTACAGAAGTCGTGCCTTACAGATCTTGAGTGTCATGTTACTAGGACAAATAAAATTGTAGCATGTTGGAAAGAAAATGGGATAGACCTTAATTGCTCTTACTTTAATCAATAAAGGTATTTTAAAGGGAAGTATTACGATTTCAAGTTTGCAGTTTAAAAGTGGCTAATATTTTTGCGTTAAATTGGAACTATTGCTTTCAAGTGGGCGCTACGTTAAACAGTCAGCAAGCTTCCTGATAACAACGCAGCTTTTTCATTACGTAATGAGCAAGGAAATTCGATTCAAATAGAAAAAAATGTCTGATAAATTGTTTATCTCCTACTTTATAAGGTTTACTTTACATTCCGATTATGGATTGTTGGACGTTTCGTAATCATTCTGCAAAGGGCGCTCACCAAATGTCCGATTGAGTGGGTCCGTTGTTCCAATTGTGACAGAACCGGTGTCGATTGATGTGCACGCAAATAGATCAGATGACTTGTTTAAGGTTAACGATGTGATTTTTGATGAACAAATTCGCAAAGTTGAGACGAGAGCAGGACATTGCCTAAATTAAAAGAGTGGATAAACTAGAGATTCTCTATTTGTGGAATACATAGATGTAGTTCAACCCATTACTGCACGAATTAAAGAGGATTAAAGTGATTAAGTGATCATCAAATTAATTCCTGACTACTGGTTAAGATTCCTGAAGTGATAAAAGTGACTGCTTATAAGTTAAGCTTTCGCATGCTTATGGGATCGAAGCCCTATATTTCAGTAGAATACATGTGCCAATGTCGGCTCCTAACGAATGGCGCTTCATTTTCGAATTTATCGAGAATGAACAAATGAATTCGAAGTGTGCATGAAGATGAGGAGAAATGTGATGACGATAATGTAGTTGGTGATATACTTCTAGTGTTTCGAGCTTAAGTGAAGCAGGAGTGCGTGCTGGGCAGTGGTTAGAGGTGCCCCACACTACACATGTGTTTGATCCCACGTCCTAAGCTCACCAAGCCTTCCATCACTCCGGGGTCGGCAAATTAGGAGCAAGTTTGTCTGAGAGGATAGCAGCACTGGTTCGATACATCGGTAGGCCACCGCGAGTCATTGTACTGGCCCGATATGTATTCAATTACCTATAGCGATATTTGATGAAGTCATGCATGGCGCATACCATATGGATTGATCAAAACCGAGAGTTTTATCATTTATCCTTTATCCTGAGCCTAACTTGCACATGTAAAACAGTGAACTGAGTAGCTGCACGCACTGCAGATTGTAATACACATGTTTCTGAATACGTCCATTAAAACAACAGTGGCAGGTTGAGAGAATAATGCTTGCGATTATGTAGTGTTTCCAAAGATGCACTATGAATACGTGCAAAAGTGCACACTATGCACTCTGTATTAATGATTTTGGTGGTGTTGGAACTGGCTAGCATATAGGGCACTTTTACAATACTTCAACGTTTTTTTTTTGGTCTTTGAACACTTTACGTCACCTTACCCTTCGCTATCAATGCAATGTATTCGGCCAGCTTTATCTCCCGCATACACAGTGCCACTTAACGGCCAAGCAGAAGCACTGCATGATGAGTCAGCGAATTCCAGGCAATAATCCGTCCAGCTTTGCTAAACATAACCCCTAAAAATGACTTGGGAAACGAAAACAGCTCGTTGTATACGATTTTTCAGTAATAAAAATCGCTGGTCATTAGGCCATGATGAAGATTAATAAATTTAAGTGGTCCAGGTTTTGTATTGGCCGAGTTCTGTTGGGAATGGGAGACGTTCTCACATACGACTGACTTCTTTTAGGTGACGTAATGGAATTGTGATCATGAAATTTGTGAATAATTAAGCAGAGAATGCACAGTAGATGGTTGCCCTACAGGTGTGTTAGATCGATCCGGGGCCTACGGCTAACCGAGCCCTCATTCCCTTTGGGTTCACCGAATTGGTACCATACTGGCCTGGGTGGGTAAAATGTAGCAGCTTGATACACCGATTGATACCCGAAATCCATTGTATGAACTACCTATGCATTCAATCCACTTCTAGCATTTTTAATAGAGTCGAATACCTATCACGTCCCTTAGGAATTAATTGATCAACACCAAATTCTTCATCCTTTGCTTTCACATATGCAGAGAGAAAAAAACTGCTCATAAATACTAATGTAGCCAAATAAAGAGATTAATAACTTTGATCTATGACAGATAATAGTAGTCGCATATGAGACAGAACTACAACAGTGTGAAAAAAATATTTCTGGAAACCTCGAAACTAATCCCTATCTTTCAAAATAAAAATTGTTTTCAAGTAAATCATACTATGCCGTATTCTGTGGAATAGATCATAGCACAAAAAACAATTTTTATTAGTGGTAAATTTACCTTGGAAAAGTTATTCGCGACGATCGCAAACTGATCAGGCATGCCTAATTCTATTCCAGATTCTCGAATTCTGAGTCACAACATACACATAACACCTATAAAGCAGAGAATGGAACAAATGCGAAGAGAATGACAGACTAATAGTGAGCAAAAAAAAAACACTGGGTCCAACTCTATGCTTTATGAGCGCTTCGAAACGACTTTTGGATATAAGAGACAAGTTACACACAAGTTTACAAAAACCATATTAGCTCAACTGTAAACACATAAGCGGCGAAAAAATAATATGGAGCTTAAATTTTAACCAATCCTAAACAATGCTGAAATTGGAACCTTAACAAGAAAGGTCACCAATTTCTTTCCACACGGGTATGAATTGTATAGAATCTGAGCATCATAACTGAATGTGTGCTCTATTCACATGAGGAGTTTGACAGTTGTAAAAATAAAACTGACAGCTTTTCAGACAGTATGAATTGTCATCGGAGGATATGTGGTGTTTTGTCGGATTAAATCAATACTGTTCAGTTTCAACGCAATGCTTCATCATTATGAAATTGGTGCTTTTTTGCACGATTGTGTAAATAACAGATGATCTAGCATTTCAATGTATCACTTATTGCATTAAACATCAACGAAAGTCTGGAGGAAAGCTCTTCAAGATGGTGAAAGTGTAAGAAAGAGCCGAAATTGTACAAACGGGAACGTACGACCGATTCGTTCGATTGGGTGTTACACTCACCGGTTCGAGGGATGGGAAGAAATCGATGGGATGAATGGAGAACGTACGCAAGACGCCATATACGACCGTTCTTATTGTCTGGAATAAACTAGTTCGAACGAAATTCGAGGCTGATGAAGAAACTTAAGAGAAGCACCGAAAAAGTAAACTAGTCCCTTCTATGAAGTGCTACTGAAACAAATTTCTTTACTTAGCGGTCTTCCTCGGTGTCACTGATTAGTCCGTGGGATTGAACATTAAGTAGCGACAATGGTAAATTTCCGGCAAATAGAAGAAGAAATAGCCAAATGTAAGAAAAACTTTAACAACAACTAATAACGGTGCATATTTTCTGGGTTTAAATTCTAAAGCGGAAGAGATGACGTAAGAATGACTAATATAAGGAGTACTCAGTAATGTCGCTAACCAATTCAAGAATTTCCTTTGATCAACGCTCACACTGTTCAATTTTAATTAAAAAGTGTGAAACTGCACTTGAAACTCACAAGACTTCAACATACCATAAAATAGGAACAGGGAACAGTTAGTAAAGTAGTCGTGATGCTTACAAATATGCGGACGGGTCAATCAGCCAAGACTCTGAACGAATTCATAATTCAATGCCGAGGTTAATAGAAAGTCGATCCTGGGTACTCTGATTCAACGTTTCCACCGGGCCCTCCAAGCTTATTATCGCGTCGTGGCCGCGAAGTTACTGGTTAACACGGTTGTCTCAGGATTGTAAGGAGATTTGACAACCACCATTGAAAAATGATTCTGACGAAGGTGAAAAAATCTTTAAATAGCAGGCGAACCCATATGAAGAAGAAAGTTTCGAAGATCTTCGTGGATCGTGGATGCATGGAAGCGAATCGAAAGCAAGAAGTGGTGGGATTCTCATAGTGAGATTCACGTGATATTTGGTCACTCTATAAATACTAATGAAATGAAGTAAAAGTTGCATAATAGAGATTTATGGTTCCTGTAAATAAACGAGAAGCTAAAAGTCATGTCTCTGACGCACAAAATATTACATCAAATAATCCCAGTGAGGGCAGCTGTGCAGGCAAAAATCTTTTTTCATCAGGAACATGCCCCTACATAAGTCCCATGAAACCGAAATTTGTTTCTCAGAAAACCTAAAAACGTGAAAACTTATAAACACTGTACACTATTCGAAACTACTTATATTCTACGCGTGGAACAAATCTCTAAATAACCAACAAATATGAAAAATCTATGAATTCGCCACGATATGATTTCAAAGCCAGATCTCATCGCTATACATTGCAGGCGAACATCTTCCAGTATAAACTGTCAGTGGTTTGTGTACGGAGAAAGATAAGCTATCAGCTCAATATCTCCTAAAAGTTCAGCGACGAGTCTCCAAAAGTACACGTCGAGTAACGGTCAACACGATCACTACCCTCTGGGTCCATTTCTCACATTCGCTTGTTACATAGTAGAGAAGACATTTCTGAACATCTGTAACAGATTACCGACTTGAGTTAAAACATAAATCAAGCAGCTCAACTTTTTACGAAATGATCACGAATATTGCTACCATTCTTTACGCCTTTAAGCAGAAAGGTTGATAAAGGCACATTTAGAACTGTCATAATGTCACTTTCTGATTTCCACTTCTTCAGGATTTCAGGATACAGACCTTCCTTCCGAATCCTCAGCAGCAAAGGATTTCCTTTTTTCCATAACTTTTGAATTAAATCAATGGCTTCTCACCATGACACAGTTGCACAACAAGGCATGATTACTCCCAACATGTCACAATTTACAAAAAATAAAATACTCCTTTGAGTAGAGTTTGCTCGCCTCTGCCGAACCTTACATGATTCATCTGCATATTGCACAGCTCCAGTTGTTGAGACTGTTGGTAGTGATGCGTGCTGAAGGATGTCTCCACTTCTACTTTACCACTACATTGAAATCCAATACTTGCTAACTACTCAGAAAAGAATAGATGAAATTGTAGCACCAATTTATGACCGACATCGCCACCGGTTTAAAAGCACTAGGAATTCACTGTGTGTTGGTTTGCCAATGTATAGTAATAACGCTGCTGTTTTAAAACTTCCAATTAACATTGTGAGAATATTAAAATCTTTATACATTAATGTACATAGAAAACAGCTTTCACTGCTATCCTAATGTCCTCATTTCATATCGTTCCCTTGACCTTTGTTGTTTATCTGCCTGCCTTTCACCAAGTCTGTGGACAACGCAATTTTGCACAAATAACGTCGCTGAGGAGAAACGGAGTGAAATTAGTGGAAACAGAACAACTAGCTTGATACATACCTCCATACGTAAGTAAACAGCACAGAAAAGCCGCTAGAAAATTCCAAATTTGATTGTTCTGCTGGGAACAGAGTAACTCCTTCTTTTCAGCACAAAATGTCAAATCCACTTTCTGAAAAAGGCTTCATACAGCAAACCCTTCTAAACAAACGGGTAATATTTCTTAAAGGAAAGTAGGAATACTATCTAGAAAATACATGCCTTGTTGCTGAATCTGCTAACTACAGCTGGTATCAAAACCCGAAAGTCGAAACACTGCTGATCAACCAGGGCACAAAATGAGTATATTCCTCCAATGAATAGGAAATACACTAAAAGTGTGGTTAAAATACGATGAGGTCGGCATATAGATAAATGTAAAACTAATAACTTACGCAAAAATACTGATGAGACGAAGCATAAAAGCAGAACCCACACGATGAGAAAACCTTGGGAGACAAACGATGACAGAAACAAATTGCATGGTGAGCCACAAATTAGAAACATACGACCAAATATTCGCACTAAACTTAAGAGTTTTTGCTATGAATTCCTGAACACAGGAGACTGTGCAAAAAAAATTTTGTCTGAATTTCGTGTTTAAAAAAGACTATTCAATAGAACTATTGAAAATGGAGAAAAAAAGGCTCATTTTCAATGTCTTTCAACAACTAGAAACATTAGCAATTTTGTTCCAAATCGCTTAAATTTCAGTAAATCATTGTGTAACAAGGCAGCAGCTTCTCACCAGATGCCAGGTAAACGAACAAGAGGTAGGCAATAATAAATCCTGATACCATAAAGACTATGAATTGTAACAAAATGGAACTGAAATCGCCAATGGAAACGAAAGCGTTAACCTGAAATTTTAAAAATCAGAAAGAACGATCGAATTCCAGTAGTTGAAAGAATGGAGTCAGTCTCCAGATATTACACACAGAATTCGAAAAAGCAAAAAGTAAAAAGAATACTCTTAACGGAATGATATGTTATTTGACATGATGCTCTGATGCTATTTTAAGCTTTAAACGACAATTCGAAATGTCATCTAAGAAAAGAGTCGAGCTACGTGCAATTTACTTTATGGCTCTAGTGGCTGTTTTGACAAAGTTAAGAATGGGTGTAAAACTTCGATCATATTTCTGAGGACCAAATTAACAGAAACAATAATAGTTTAATCTCGTTGGCTAGAAGCACAAGCAACGATGTTGAGACTAATGCGCGCTAAACACGTTTCTGCGACCCACGGAGAATCTCCGGTCATTTGCTACGCATCCTTTATCGTCAATTCACTATTTCCTGAATTATACATATAATAGTAAGATGACTATGCTTGGAGAAGCAGGACAATATTAAGCTGATGGTTTTTTTTGGAACGATGTCTCTTTGCGAGGAAAGGACGAATTCATACAAGAAAACTATTCTCAAATGAAGATTTCATATGAGAATCAAGAGCATAACCCACCTGTTTGGAGAATCCACTGAGGCCTCTTTGGAAAAATATGCTGAATGCTAGACATGCGATAAGAGCAACTAAAGTAGCCAAACCGACGATCCAAACAAATAACGGTGACTTCATCAGCTAGATCATTTTAAAAAATATACAAGAGAACAGGCTAGACATGGTAGCGGTAAAAAATTATTACGAGAACGTATTTCACCAGAAACACTGTGGTGTGGATTTAGGACCTACTAGGTTTCAAAGCACAAAAACAAAAACGAACGGACCGAAGGCTGAAATGATAGAATAAAAAGCAGATATGAGAGGTGCCAACACACTTACTTCACTGTCGTGTTTCCTGTCACGCAAAGGTCGTGATTCCGGGGAATCTTTCATCTCGAGCCAGAACGCCAAGTACCTCGGCAGGGATGTCGCATGCGATCGACGGCACTCTGTGTGGGGGAGCACAGTGAACAAATCGATAACAACTGGTGAGCAGTAAACAAGTATCGCCAGAACTACAATATTCGTTTAAAACTAAGAAGAAAACTATCCTGAGGGAAATCTCAGTCCATATACTGGCAGGGATGAATTTCAAGTTTCACCTTAAACGAATGTTACATTACACTGAAGCATTATCGAACAACTCTCAAGAGAATTTAGAGGACAAAACGTAGTTTCTGTGAACCACCCAACACTACTGGGTCGCGATGCTATTGTATAGTTGCAGCAAGAATCAATGTGGGTACTATGGGAATGTGCCTTCAATTAATCGATGATAAGTCAATCCGTACACGAGTCACTTATAAAGAAATTGACAAGAGTGGTCGTTAATCAGACTTAATTGGAAAGATTGCCTCGATTTTTAGATGACGAATGAGCCACATACATGACACTTCATAACTGGATATGAAGAGAATTCAAATTTTCTAACACTCTGCGTTTTGAACGAAATAATAAGAATCTGCTAGGGAATTGTTGTTAGTTACCAGATTAAGAGCTGGCTCTTTTCTTACTTTTTCTTGCTGGAGTTTATTGAGAACAACTGTTGACATGTCCAAAATTATCATTCAGAATCTACCTGGTAATTGTTCACCGTTTTTTAAAACTTATTTTGTGTCCGTTGATTCTGACTTTCTTTGTGCCAAAATTTACTCGAGACCTTGAATGTACCCTGTATTGTTTTTGTGCACTTCCATAAACATATTCGCTCTACCTTCTGTTTTTAAATTTCAAAAAGCCCTTGGCGTTGATAAATCCCTGAGGGATTCACCACGCATTCGACTTCATCAAGCGTCTTTGGAGGTGATTGAATGCATATCTGGCCTTTACAATGACTCGCGGTCACCTACCGATGTATCGAGCCAGTGCTACTATCCTCCCAGAGAAGTCTGGTACCAATTTGCCGACCGCAGAGGAATGGAAGGCTTGGCGGGCCATGGGCGAGGAGATCGATTCCACGTGTGTGTTGCAAATCGCTTCCGACAACTGCGCCACACGCGCCCTTTCATTTACATACAAAGGCAAATTTATTTCCAAACTTTAGAACGTGGTTTTGCTGTTGTCATAAGAGATCTGGTGAAGAAACTTCAAATTAATCACGAAGCCACTTGGAGCAACTATTCACGTTAGTGTTGTTAGGAACGTGGTACACTACGTCGTGTAATATCAAAAATCCATAGTACAAACGAGCAGTAGACTAATTAGCGGATGTGTAATAACTATTTTTAGATGTTTTGTTTTCATCTAACACTAGTTGTCGGTTTGACTTTTGTTCCCATAGCAAACGTCAAAACGATACATTTTAATGTCGTATGAATTTAAAACAAGTTTGCCCATTGCGCCTCGATGGTCTCAGTGAAATCTGAAATGGAGTTTAATGTTTAGTGAATACTTGCTAAGAATGTACTATAATTAGCAGTTGTTGACCAATCTGTGCCGTAGTGATGGCAAAACAGCTTTCACAAGTACTGGTTCGTACCGATTTCTACGAGAATTAAGCGTGAATGTTACTACTGCTGTACTGTACTACTACTAATACTGTTGTTACCATATCGAATCTTTAATGTACCATAACTTACTAGAACTACTTTAGATATCATAACTGTCCAGAGCTTGACCGTGCTGCCACAGACGTCGGTTCTACACTCTTATCTTAATTGGTTGTGTTTACATCGCGTAATTTAATTTTAGTGACTATCAAAGTAAATATTAGCTTACATAAGAATTTTGGTCAGCATAGATAGGTATCTCATGGCTTGCACTTGAGCAACTTCGATTAAGAACAAAAAAGTAAATTTTAATACAATAATATAGACGACATACATCGCAATCACTAGCAACGAAAACTGACAGGTAACCTTTCGTTCTTGATTATAACATTCTTCTATAATCCCATAGCTAATATCTCTCTCATTCATTCTGTCACATTCCATTACAAATAGTGGTTGTGTATGCTTGTACTTTTTCGTATGAGTGAAACTTCCGTCTAACTGACCAGTTGTTGTGTGGTTCCTACAGTGTTCACCATTTATCTCGTTTTCGAAGTTGACATGAAAATATAAGGGCGGGAAGTCTAACGCGGAACAGCGAAGCTTACGGGCTATCGTAATTCCTCTAACAAGGTGTTTCCAATGTGCTGCGTTGCTTATCCTACCGGTCGGCGATTCACACGCATTCCAGATAGCAGCGGTCCAGTCTCAGTCTAAGCCTCCGCTCTGCATAGTTCTATATTTCAGCGAATTTTTTTTATATCCTCACTGAAATAACACCAACAAATTTCTTCGCAAGATGCATAAGTATTAGGTTGCTTGGAAATTTATCTACGATTTACAATTTCGTTCTTCTTGTGTAGGTTTCAACTTTAGCTATGTTTTCTTTCGACTGATTTAATATTATAAATAACCTTGAAGTTAATTTTATGTATTTTTGCAGCTTTTCTTTATGGTAAAATTTAAAGGTTAGAATCTTAGACGTCACACAATAAATTCGACAAATCCACTTCTGAGAATATAGACTAGGACGTCGCGCAGCACAAAGCCCTCGAAACTGTAGCTGAGTATGGGGTTGACGAAGGTCTTGCGAGCCCACAGTGCTCCATTAGTTTTAAAACTTTGCCCCGGCTAACTCGGCTTTAAATTCGAAATTTGTAGAGGACGCCTTTCTGCCATTAGCGACTATGAATTGAAGGAATTCCTGTAAGCAGTAACTAACACCTCTGCGAATATTTGTAGAAAAGCTCGTTATAAGCATATCAACTGCTTTAGAGCATTCAATGGTAAATAGAAAGTCGAAAAGCCTAACAAATAGATGATGTGAGAGAATGAGAGAATTACAGTCATAGAAATAGGCGTTTCGAATTCTTATCGGTGCTCATTCTGTAGAACTAGAACAATAGGTTTCTGGGCAGTGTTGTGATGTACGAAGAGGAATTGCTCTTTTATGATAACTGAAGACGAGTGGGCCAGTGATTCGAGGGCGGTGAAGCTCCGCACTAAAATTCCTCCAAAATCGGCATGCTATTTTCTTGCTTGTTTGTTAGTGGTTTTCGTTACAAATTCCTGAATCCACCTTAGACGCCTATGACGAAAAAGTATGGTCAAAAGTTATCGAAATGCATCGGAAATTTCAAAGGCTCCGCTTTGCATTGTTCAACAGAACGACATCAGTATCCTTCTCCACGAAAATGACTGGTGACGTCGTAATAAGTGACGGTGCAAAAATTGAGCAAGCTGGGGTACGAAACTCTGTTTTAACTGCTTCACCGAGTAAACTCGCGAGACCTGTCGTCTGTGGACACCCCTTCCTCAAACATCTTGTGAGTTCTTGTCTGACAAGTGTTTCAAAAGCCAAGCTGGAGCAGAAACTCTCGCAAAAAACTTCATTCATTTTAGATGTCAACAACTTCTCGCAACCGGCTTAAACAAACTTATTTCAAGTTGGCAAAAGTTTAAATTTCAATTACTTTTAGCTCGGTTAATTAAATCTATTTCGAACTGAGGTATATCATTTTGACAGTACAAGGTGAGATCTGACATTAATTTCCGAGGGACCTATATACGAAGGTCTTATGTAAAATAAGAGCGTAGCAATGGAGCTGCTCATTTTTTTAATTCTGTAGTTCTAATGCCACTCTGTGATTCTTTCAGTATAATGTACTTCTATAAAAGCATTAGTGCGAACATCTATGATATCGAACACCGCAAATGTCTTTTTTGGAAACCCTTGTAATGAAAAAACACGATGGATCATTAAATCATTAATGACTCATCGACATTTATTTGATGACTGACTTTTAAGACCTGCGGAAAAAATTCTAACCAAAGTTATGCCAGCTCTGTAGTTTCCACTGCTAGCTAACCGAACTTGTACTTATTGCTATATGAGTGACGCCGCCGGACCAAGATGTGGTTTATTTCAGCTCATATCTTCGGCATTGAGGTGCATGGATTTTTTGGATTTTTAGACTTGATTTAGAGCAAGGCAACACCCTTTCAACAAACGAACATCGTGCTATTGAAATCTCTAGGGACTAAAATTTTCAGGTCATGGGTAGTTAAGCTGGGCAGGTTTTTCTTTAAGATTTGAAGCAATGCAAGCTCTGGGTTTCCTTTCTGTGTTTGCACTTATCTTTAACTCATTTACGTTGGAGGGCTTTCGGAACCTTTGCAAAATGATGTTAATTTCTAGGACACGATTTCTCTGCGAACGCGTGTGCCACTGGTTTCTAAAAACAATGATTATCAGATGCAAGTAGAAATAGATGACCAAAGTCAGAATAAACTTTTATCTACTTTCTAACCTTCACCACTTTTCATCATTCCACGAGTCTACACATCCATGTTTTGTTATGGATCATACCCACCTGGACAGTAAAGTTTGGAAATTTGCAGAAGGCATGAGCTACGTATTCCGTATTAATGCTGCGTGAGTCTATTATATCTCGGCGAATACTACTAAAACGTTTTGATATAGTTGAGCTGTTAACCCATGAGAGAGGACGACTTTTGCTGAAACCACTGGATAGAAAAAGTTTGCACGGAACGTTGGGCGTTGCTACGTCGATGTCTTTTTTTGGAATGCCCTGAATGCAATCCACGGTGTCTACCTTTTGTACAAATTTCTTTTCATGCCGTTTAATATCATCATCGAGCAACTTAAAGTCTACGTGAGGTATCCTCTCCATACTCAAAGCACTTTTGATCTTAATTCTTCCCCATCACACCATGCACATAGCTAGGTTATAATGTTATTTATGGATAGTCCTTTTCTCCTTAACATATTGTTCATCTCTAGATATTTAGCTCTTACTTTGGATACTTGGATGGCTCATCCTCGCTAGTTGTGCGGGCCATGTAGCATAATCTCCATTTTCGGGCTTTTGCTAGTTTAGCCATTATAGTTCCATGGAACCCCGCGGTCATCCTCGCAAAATTCTGCTCCAAGTCTTTACCACCACAAGCAGTTGCTGCCCTTGTGGATCAGAGGGAAATTTGCCACCATGCTACTAGTTTGATACCGCGACGGTGCTGGATGCTGATATTGGTCTACTCTTAGCTGTGGTTCCTGGTGGAAACGCCGGACTTCTTCTCAGCTTGGAAGACCCTGATAGGTGATGGATCCCCAGCTGTACATTGCAGTGCGTCACCCAGAAACAGTCCCACCCACGATGAGGCGGTAAGTTCTTGGAAGGTTAGCTTTTACCTAGTTGCTACATTTCAAGAAAATAGTAGTGTTGGCGACAAAATAAAGGTTTGCTAGTGCTTTTTTATCAATATAGAAGCATTTTTCGTTTCGCTAGTGATTTCATTACACACCACAGCACAGTGGTTAATTTCGAAAGATAATATTACCTTTCCGAAACTCCTTTATGGTGAAATGGTGAGACTGGAATAGGAAAACTGTGTTTTCGTGGTGCCGTTGCGAAATAAGTCAGCTAGATTTCTTGCCTAAAACGGGCTCGCTTCCTGCTCAACGAGACCGGATAGGACGGTCGGCATTCATCTAGGTGTTGTCAAACATTTTCAATGAATACGATAGGCAGTGTGTCACCTTCTCGACAGACCTTTGTGAAGACCATCGCTATGACCAGAATGTTAATTTAAACAGAATTCCTGTCGATAAACTGGTGGATAGTTTCTTTTCTCCAAAGTTCTTGATATTTACCAAAGGATGAGGTTACAAAGACCCTTCGGCATGGATTAAGCT